>CM060950.1:162014008-162131508 GCA_030765055.1 Mantis religiosa
GTCTCCCAACAAATCTTCCATCCTCTTCGTGTAATCTTCTTTTTCCAAAATTACTAGTTTATTTCCTTTGTCTGCTTTAGTATAAATAACTGGTTTCTTTTTAAGCATAAAAAGCTTACCAAACAGTTAGGACATATATTTTGGGAAAATTTTGAAAACAATTTATTTGCATATCCTAATGGAAAAATGAAGACAAAAACAGCAAATTTAAAAAATAAACTTAGAAATTTATAAATATTAAAAGTAGAAGCATTATTAACAGTGAAGTATTCTTGATTTTTGAGTTTGATTTATGAGCCACTATGTTTACACTCAAACTTCACTTACTTGTATAATTGAAACGTTTTCTAGACCATTCGATCTCATCCTCAGTTGGTCACCAAACAGCTGAGGATGAGATCGAATGATCTTGAAAACGTTTCAATTATACAACAAGTAAGTGAAGTTTGAGTGTAAACATCGTGACTCATAAATCAAACTCAAAAATTAAAAATTTATGCCAGAAAGCAAGCACTTTTGAAAAGAAAAATCAAAAAGACAAACATAACGTAAAAGATCATCCAAACAATGTTTTTAACCTACCAAACCAAATTTTCACAAAAGCAGAACTGAATATTCTAAATCTAGGTTTAAAAACATGTGTAGACTATTCCAACCAAATTGAAAAGTATATTGCTGACATCCAAATTGCTACACGAACACTTAATGAAAAAAATAGAAACACAGTAAAAAACAAATGATCCAAAATAGTAGAACAGATTAAAAATGAAAAGAAAATTAATTTTAGTAACCAAATTATAAAAGTCCTTACAAAAAACAGTTATTTATACTAAAGCAGACAGGGGAAATAAACTAGTAATTTTGGAAAAAAGAAGATTACACGAAGAGGATGGAAGATTTGTTGGAAGACAATAATTACCAAAAAGTAGAAACTAACCCATTAAAGTACTGCATTGAAACCACAAATAAAGCTCTAAAAGAGAGCAAAATAATCAACAAAAAAGAATTTCACAAAATTAAAGTAGATAATCCAACATTACCAAGAGTATATGGGCTGCCAAAAATTCATAAAACAGGGAAAGGCATGAAGCCTATCACTATTAGCATAAATGCCCCCACATACAATTTGGCCAAATGGTTACTAAATAAATTCTATAGTTTCCCAAAATTCGAAAGTGCAAATTTAAAAAACTCCTTAGATTTAGTAGCAAAATCAAAGATATAAATTTGGACAAAAATGACAGACTGGTTTCATTTGATGTCACATCTTTATTTCCAAGCTTACCAACAGAAAAATTACAGACTGTATTTAAAAAATGGCTAACTACAATAGAAATGGAAGCAATAGCAGCAGAAGAATACATTTCTCTAACAAATATATGCATTGAACAAAACTTCTTCAGCTTTAATGGAAAACACTACAAGCAGAAATCAGGGTTATCAATGGGCAATCCACTTTCATCTTTTTTGGCTAACTTATTTATGAGTGCATTTGAAACAAATTAAAAATTCCTTCCCATTGATCTTCAATGTTTGGTATAGATATGTTGACATCTTTGCAATTGTACAGAATAAACATTTAGAAGATGCATTAAAATTACTCAATCTGCAAGAAAGGACTATAAAATTCACAATAGAAAACGAAATCAATGGACAACTCTCTTTCTTGGATCTAAATATCATCAGGAACGACACAAAAATAAAATTTGGAATTTACAGGAAACCAACACATTCAGAAAATTACTTAAAAAATAATAGCCACAACCTAATTACACATAAACATGCAATAATAAACAGCCTTACACACAGACTAGTCAACATACCCATGGAAAAAGAAGAATATTTCAAAGAACAAAAAGCAATACTACAAATAGCAGAAGAAAATGGATACAACAGAAGTTTGTTGTTGAAGAAAATTAGAAAAGCTAAACCAAAGAAATTCAGTTCATTCACATATCACCCAAAAACATTTAATAAATTTAAAAAGATCTTCAAGGAACAAAATATCACCTTGACACCTACTAATAGACACTCAATTTTAAAATTGCTAAATTCAAAAACAAAAGATGAAATCACATCAGTTAACAGATCCGGAATATACCAGATAAGTTGTAAGAATTGTGAAAAATGCTACATAGGTCAAACTAAAAGAAATCTAAAAACCAGAGTCAAAGAGCACTTTAGAAACATCAGATTGAAACAAGAAGATAAGTCAGCAGTAGCATTTCATTTTTGGAATGAAAATCATGACATTGATCCAAATCCAAAATTATTAAAAGGAGTGATAAACCAAAATAAATTGACAACTTGGGAGAACATATTCATATGGAAAAATAAGGATCGCATAATGAACTTTGAAATCCCACCAGTAGATAATTTGACAAAAAAAGTTCATAGTTCCACCACCAGAGAGAGAGCAGACAACAGCAGATACCAGTTGGAAAGAGATTGAAAATGGAGGCGAATGCCTTTGAAACTAGTCTCTCATTAATATAAAAAACTAAGTGACGAGTATCAATAAACCAACTACAAATAGTTTATTATATTAATTTGGCGTCACTGTTACTAAATTCCTCCAAACACATATAATAATATTACTTAACTTTCCAAAAATTTGGCCTACACATGGCTGGTGTGAAAGAACAATTTAACTACCATATGTAGTGTTTTCCCTCACTCTCCAAATTTCTCCCAGACCATTGCTTTCCAGGTTATATTGTATACTACAGCAGCACCCATTATCTTTTTTGTTTTTTTAATCCCTTTTCTTGATATTCTGTGCATTGTCTTAGCAGATTCGTTTCATCTAAATTTAAAATTCTAAACCAAAACTTTGTGCTCTCTCCACGAAGTAACCTTTCCTTCTCTACCTATTTCCAGTTAGGCAAATTCCTTTGCTGTGGTACTTGGTAGTCCTAAAATTTCTCTATAGAGTACCCCTTGTACTACATCCACAATTTCCCATCCACCCTCCGTACATCAATTTTCACTCACATATAACATTGTTGTTGCCGCTACATTGTGGCATATTTTTTCTAACCACCTGACCTTAATATCCAGTATTCTGTACACCTTCTAAATGCTGTCAATGTGTTTTCCCTTTTGCAAAAACCAACTTTTTCTGTTTCTCCCATTTTCCATTCCTGTCCATTTTAACACCTAAATATATACAATCATTAACCACTTTATATTCTTGGTTTCCTTTATTCCACTTTTCAAATGTGCTTAATATTTATCCCTTTTTTAAACCCTAATATTTGACTCTTATCCTAGTTTACCTTTAAATTCCATTCATTACAGTATTTATGTATTTGCTACAAGGACTGTTTTAAGCCTATTATTGTAATGGATCTTTCTATTACATCATCTGCAAATAATAATCCCGGAATTGTCACATTATTTAGTTACATATGGAAGAAGCTAGAAACAGTCATATTTACTTAAGATAAATCAATATTAGGATCACTAACATCACTTTTTTAAATCTCTTTTAACATGGTTCGGGAACATGTTAACGGAGATTAAGAAAAAGTGATATTAGTGTTACTAGTACCAACTCATCTTAAGTAAATACATTATTTATTATGTGTGTTTGGAGGAATTTAGTAACACTGTGTCAAAATTAATCGTAAAAACTATTTGTAGTCTATCGAGATTCAACTGTATTGGAACACCACAGTGAAGCGAAAAATTATTAAATTTTAGATGAGTCGCGTTTTTTTACACATCTGCTTCACTTTCGTACCTATTTTGAGGACATGTTTCGCAAATCTTCGCTTGCATCTACGGCTCTTGTGCGACTTGAGTCGCACAAGAGCCGTAGATGCAAGCGAAGATTTGCGAAACATGTCCTCAAAATAGGTACGAAAGTGAAGCAGATGTGTAAAAAAACGCGACTCATCTAAAATTTAATATTTGTAGTCTGTTTATTTATTGACACTCGTCAACAGTAAGTAAGTGACGAGTGTCAATAAGCGGACTAAAAATAGTTTTTACATTATTTGAAGCAAAAGTTTAGAAACAGTGATGTATTTAACATTTTAAAGTAATGAGTCGGTAATTCAAAAACAAACATCACTTAAATTATGCTTACTTGGACATGTTTCGGAGAACGTTTTGTCCCCATCGTCAGCTGTTATCCGACTGGTTGGATCCGTGGTTTCTTGAAGTGAGCTGGTTGTTTATGGCGGCATCTGTTGTCTGTGAGATGAACTTCAAAAGGGAGTTTTAAGGTGGCAATTCGAAATTTAAAGTATACTGGTTTTTTTTAACAAACAGTATACTTTAAATTTCGAATTTCTGCCTGAAAACTCTCTTTGGAAGTTCATCTCACAGACAACACATGCCGCCACAGACAACCAGCTCACTTCAAGAAACCACGGATCCAACCAGTCGGGTAACTGCTGACGATGGGGACAAAATGTTCTCCGAAACATGTCCAAGTAAGGATAGTTTAAGTGATGTTTGTTTTTGAATTACCGACTCATTACTTTCAAAAGTTTTTACATTGTTTATTGCTGGCAAAAAATTGTTGTTCTTTCCTATTTCAGTTAGAATATCATCAATAATCCCTTCTTTTGACTTACTTCCTCTGTTACTCATCCCTTCTCTACTCTCATGCAAAAAGTATTATCCTTGCATAAGCCTTTAAGGATGCTCACCATATAACTCACACTCTTATAACATAGCAAATTTAGGTCTGTTCTGTCGTATGCTTTCTCTACAGGTCTACAGATGCAATATTTATGATATATGATTTATTAAGTACTAAAATATATCTTGGGCTACCCCTGAGTTGGGCCCTGGCCCCTTTGTTAATAGGGCAGCCCATCAATACAATTGCCCACTTTATGCATGTTTGCTCCTTTTAATAATCATTGTTTTCCATTTACCTTTCTGTCGTGCACTAGTTTTCTCTATTTGCCAAATTTTTGTTTATCCTGTAAATTATCAGTTGTTTCAACTTCATATTATTATTGTTTCACTGTATTCACTTAACCTCACTTTTTAATATTTGTCACTTGATCATCACTGTATTTCTTGCATCTTCTTAACTTATTACAAATTATTTAACCTCACTAGCCGCTTTTTTTCAATCCATCTTCCAGTTATCTATCACTTCTCAGCTTCTCACAACTCCATTCTTATGTCTGTTCCCTTTCTGCAATTGAATGCAATGTACAGTTTCCCTCTTTTTTCCTTTAAATATCTGTCCAATAATGTTTTTATTATGAACTAATTATCTATAATTCTTCTTTCCCTGCAAAAGCCCATTCGAAATTAAGATAAAATGTATATTCTTCCATCCATTTCTGTAATATATGAGATTAAATTCCTGTAAATATTTTTCCTACATTTGATAATAGTGCAATACCTCTATAATTATTGTGATTGTCTGTACTCCCCTTTTCTTTGTTAATTGGGTGGTTTATTGCTTTCCTCCATTTTTCTGCTATATCCCTTCTCTTTAATTAAATTAAACTACTAACTTAATTCTGTTAGCATCACTACTCCATTCCTCTATAAATTCTTGGGGATTTAATTTATTCATGGTGCTTTGTTCTTTTTCATAAGTTTAACCTGTTTAACAACTCATCTCTTGTTTCACTATCCAATATTTCTATAACAAACATTCCACCGTCCACCCTTGGCTTTGCATTAAAACATCGCCTTCCCCTATTAACATTTTAAAATACTCCATCCATTTTTCTGGTTTAACATTCGATTTAGTAACATACTTATTAAAGGTAATCTTAGCGTTTTCCATATCTTAAACATTTTAATACAAAATTCTAATCAGGGTAGACTCATTCTTTTTACTCCACTTATGTTTCTTACTTTCTAGCAATGCATTATAGAAATTTCTACTATTTAAATAATCTTACTTTGTTAAGTAATCTCTTACCTCCCTCCATTTTATTGAGTATTGTTTCATCACTACGTTTGCTATTTTGCATTCATTATCGTATCATCCTTCCCCCTTCTTACCTCCTCCCTCCCCTTCCTTAATCCTTCTCTTGCTCTCTGCATTAATGTACTCATATCTAATGCATTCTCTAGTTTATGGTTCACTAACATAAATATTCTTTGTTGGCATATTTCACTGTGTTTAGAGTCTAACAATGATATAAATTGATTTTGCAGTTCTGTCTATTCAAAGACCATGTGCTCTATGGTATTATTTTCCCTTCCCCCTACTCTTCCTTTAATGTCCTCTAGCTGAATTTTTATATCCACTACCAGTGGGATGTGACTACCATTGGTTTAAAATTTAATATCTTAGAATTATTTAGTCCCATGTTGAAAGGCCGTAATGTGTAATCTGTAACACTTTGGCTGTTTTTGCTAACAAAAGTAAAACCTCCTTCTACATATCGAGATTTAACTGTATTGGAACACCACAGTGAAGCGAAATAATTATTAATTTTTAGATGAGTCGTATTTATTACACATCTGCTTCACATGTCCTCAAAATAGGTACGAAAGTGAAGCAGATTTGTAATAAATACGACTCATCTAAAAATTAATAAATACTCCTTCTACATGTTCATACTTGCCATTTAAGATCTCTAATGTATTATTTTCACAAAATTCAATGATCTTTTCACTTTGCTTTACCTACACAGCTACGCTAGCATAGATGGTAGCATGTCTGCCTCATGTTCAAGAGGTCCCAAGTTCGAATCTCGGTCAGGGTGAGTTACCTGGATAAGATTTTTTCCAGGGTTTTCCCTTATCCTTACAGACGAATGTCGGGTAGCTCTAAGCTCCGTGGACCCTGGGCACATTTGAGCATCATTTCACCCATTTCATTCACCGTCCGATATGACAACATTGGAGGACGTAAAATAAAAAAATAAAAAATAAAAAATTAACCTACACACTTGTCTCTGCTATGCCTGAACCTTTTGTTCTTATTTCATCTCCAAATATTGTGTCACTGTCTACATTCACGTCACTCTCTCCTATCCTAACATTAAAATTCCCCATTATTTCCTCTGTATTTTTGTATTTCTCTCTTAAAATTTCTATGTCATGCTCTAAAGAGTGTATTATGTGGTTCATTGTGCTGTGAGGTTACTGGTGGATTATTACTACATCTAAACATATAATCATGCCCTCAGTCTGTTTATCTTCAATTATTACCCAAAAAAACATTTCTCATTCTAGACCAGTATTTTTTATGTATTTTGTAAGGGATTTCCTAATGAGGAAAGCCACACCGCCGGATGCTCGACCCTTCCGTGCCACATTTTCTCCTTTTATTCCAATATTTATAAAGTCATTTGCCTGTACATTTTCTTCCCCTAACCATGTTTCTACAACTCCCAAATAATCATCTTTTCCAACAGTTATTTCAGTTGTTCTGTGCATATTTCATTTTTCAGACCCTGACATCCAGAACTCTAACCTCAGACTCTCCTTTCCCTATTATGGTCAAGACCTATTTCTAAACCTATCAAGCATTTTCTTATTCCTCAGTTCTATCCCTTTCCGATCTCTTGATGATCTGGGTTTGCTATTTTGTAATACCAAGAGGCTTCAATTAGATATATACAAATATAATAATTTGTAACATAAAACTTCACTTATCTTATAAGAAATGATGGAAGTTTTCTTATTAATTGACTAGGATTGCGATTTCATGAAAAATTCTCTCACATCATCAGCTAACAACCCTGATGTGAGAGATTGATGATGTGAGAGATTTTTTCACGAAATAGTGATCCCATTCAATTAATAAGGAAACTTCCATCATTTCTTATAAGATAAGTGAAGTTTTATGCTACAAATTATTATATTTGTGTATATTTGTGTATATTTATATACCTCACTGTTAATAGCTTCATATTTTACGTACTTCAATTAGGTGTTGATACTATACTTTCTTCTCCTGTGTTACTACTATGTGACCATGCCCTTGCCCCTCCTTCTTGCTCTTTCCAATCACTCCCCTCTCTTCTTTCTGACATCCATGGTGAAATTGTGTCACCTTCTGGCCTGTTTTCTGACATCACTCCATCATGTGCTCACTCCTATATGCTCTGGTTGCACTTTGGACTTCCCGTCTCTGTTGATGTTTCAAATATTCTGATCACTGATATGAGCTGATTCATTTCCTGATGCCTCTGTCTGGAGTCCCTTATTCCACTTTCTTTCTCTGTCACCACCAGCCTATCAACCCATAGCTGTAGTTTGCGAATATAAGCCTGTTTCCCTTCCATTCTTACCATTTTCATTTGTTATGATAATTTTCTCTTCAGGGCTCATTGTTTCATTGACAAGTCTTTGTAAATATATTTGTTCCCTTTAGCATTTTTTACCTTGTCAACACTTCAAACACAAATTGTACCAAAGTAAATTTCAGAACTATGTCTGATCCTCTTGTTCTTCCAACTCTGAATGTTTCAATTTCCCAGTCCTGTAGTACCAATTCAAGTTTTCCTTACAATGTTTCTTAACCTCTTGCGTGGGCCATACTTCATTCCTTTCCTTTACATCAACTATGACAAGGCTGAACTTAAAATACTTATTTTCAAAGCCTCCTTTCTTCTTTTCACCTCTCATTTCCTGTCTTGTTACATGCACTTCATTCTTCAAATCTTTTTTAATTTCCATCAGTTCTTTCTCCACTCAATTTAGTTTATTTCCTAATTTCTCATCCATATCCTTTAATCTATTTAATATTTCTTCTTTGATATCTTGATACCTGTTTGGCCCAGGATTCATTTTCACTCCTCCAATTAGTAATAGTGTGCATATTACACATAAAAGAAGAAACATATTTGCTATTACTTCATATTTTATTTTAGCTTCATTCCCTTTTATCCTTTTAAAGGTTCCAAATCTTGCTCTATGTTTCAGTACTCCCATTGTTACATGTTTTCTTCTTTCTTCAACTCCAGGAACTCACTTCATATACTTCCTTTCTCTTTCACTGCTAGCTTACTCCTTATAATATACCTAAAACCATTAAAGAATCTGATTAGAACATCATATGATAGTTAACAATTTGGCTGTGATTTAAGAGTGATATTAAATTCCATCACTATGTCCCTTTTCATAAAAGGGAATTCAATACCAGAAAGAAATTCATTTGCAATTACATATTGCCACTGCCCTGTTCATTTGAATCCAGTATTTAAACTTGAGTGAATAACTTGATTTTATCTTTCCCAGTTATCGAGATGGCAGAATTAAATGGATAGGAAAACATGAGTTGAAATTCCTTTTTTAACATTATTGCCTAATAAGAGAAAAGGAAAACTTCAGAAACCATAGCTCATTCAATTTGTCTTAACATGAAATTAGATCTTCGAAACCAAATAAAAAATTAAAAATGGTATCTTTTAAAGAATGAAGTGGTATTAATGTGATCATCCTTCACACCACTTCTTTTTGTTTGGAGGTAATAGCTATAACTAAACAAATGTTTACACAGAAAAATTGAAGCTAGTTACAGTGAAGTAATAAATATTACACAAATAAAAATATTTGTTAGTTATAATCCACGTATCTTAAGAAGTTGATGTTAAAACTTCTTTCTTCTTTTTCAAAAAAAAAAGAAGAAGAAGAAGAAGAAGAAGAAGAAGAAGAAGAAGAAGAAGAAGAAGAAGAAGAAGAAAGAAGTTTTAACATCAACTTCTTAAGATAAGTGGATTATAAGTAACAAATGTTTTTTATTTGTGTAATAAACAAGAGTTTGTTTTCTTTTGCTAATGTTATAACCTAATGTGGAATTCATGGAGAATTAATAGTGTGCTTCAATATTTTTTTACAGATTTATTGTTAGTCCATATGAAGAAAAGGATTATATTGAAAATCGTGAAAATTTATTAGGAAGTGAATCAATATCTCAGTCTTCCAGAGTACAAGGCAAATCATTTGGGTCGCGATCAAGAGCTATGGCATATGGTCTTATATTATCCTGGTGCAATCTTTACCAGAACTTTTTGAAAACTGTTCAAGGGCTGAACAGACACCCTATGTGCCCTCATCCTTTTAGCTGTGCATATTATACACTTGAGGTGCGTATTATAATTAATAATCATAATGAGTAATAGTCATTTTTACAAAGTTACATAATGATTACAAAAAGGACTGAAAAATAGATTTATTTAATTTATTAAAATTATTGTACAAGTTTCACATTCCTTTATACGTAGACATATCTGCTATTAGGTGTCCCACCTAACTCTGCGACATCAAATATCTTCAAAATGAAACAAAATATGAAAAATACAATATAATTTTTAGTCGAACTAATACTCAATGCTCCAATTATTGCTAGCATTTACCTAGAACGCGTTTCGTTAGGACCTTCCTAACATCATCAGCTGTTGTCGACTAATGGACGTCGGTTTGGTGAACTCCTCGGAGGTGATAGGTGCGTCTCTGTCGGTATCTTGATGAACTTGAAATTTGGGTTTTCTTCAAAGGTAGTGCTGAAATTAAACAATTTTCTTTCATGTTTCTTTATGAAGATTTTTCCCCACGTGGTTAATGCAGCTGGACCTTGGACACTTTTTAATAAGTGGATTTCTCGTTCTATATCATGATTCCCCTTCCAAAAATGGTATGCTACCACCGATTTGTCTATATCTTTGTTCCTGATGTTCCTAAAATGCTCTTTAAGCCTAATTTTCAAGTTCCTTTTTGTTTTTCCAATGTAAAAGTTGTCACAGCCCTTGCAATTTATCCGGTACACACCTGATTTTTTGTTTGTGGGTATCTCTTTTGCATTATGTGATTTCAAAGGTGTTGTACACTAAAGTTGTTCTGTGGGGCCAAAGTAATATTGTGTTCTTTGAAGACTTTTTGGAAAAGGTGTGTAGCTCTGGGATGATATGTAAATTTTCTGTATGAAGTTTCATTGCTGATTGGGGAAAGAATAGTTACTTGTTTGCATCTTTGTTGTCTTTTGAATTTATCAATTTTCTTGTTGACCAATTCAGCACTGAATCCATTGTATTCTGCAATGTGAATGATATTATTGTACTCTTTGATATATTCTAACTTGTTTAAAGGTACATTAACAAGCCTGTAAGTTAAACTGTTGATAACTGCATGCTTGTGTTGTCTTGGGTTATATCCATCTGCTTTTATGAAATTTTCTGTGTGTGTTTCCTTTCTATGTGTGCCAAATTCAAGTTTATTATGTTTTCTGGTAAGTTTCAAATCTAAGAAAGGGATTTCATTGTTTGTCTCTTTTTCTATGGAAAATTTTATTGCAGGATTTTGTAAATTAAGTAGTCTTAATGCATCATCCACTTGTTTCTCATTTACTATTGCCCAAATGTCATCCACATATCTATACCAATGTTTGAAAATTAGTGGAAATGCCTTTGTGATATGGGTTTCGAAAAAGCTCATGAAGAGGTCTGCCAAAAATGGGGACAATGGGTTGCCCATATATAGTCCTGATTTTTGTTTGAAAACTTTTTATTGAATGTAAAAAAAGACTGTTCATTGCAAATGTTAGTTAAGTGAAGGTATTCTTCTATGATGTTTTGATCTAATTGTAGGGACTGAAGCCATATTTGCATGTACTCTATGAGTTTGTCTCTCGGAACACTTGGGAACAAAGAGATTACATCAAAAGAGACCATTCGGTTGGTAGGAGAAAATTGTAGATTTTTAGTTTTGTTGATGAATTTCAACGAATTTTTAATACTGTGGCTTTTAAATTTTGGTAGCTCCTTAAATGTTTTGTTTAGCAATTTGGATAGTTTGTGGTAGGGTGTGTTTATGTTGTTAATGATTGGGCGCATCTTATTTCCTGTTTTATGAATTTTGTTTAATCCATATATGTTAGCTACTGTAGGGTTGTCTGGTTTTAAACTTTGTTTAATTTCTTTTGGTATGATCATTTTATCCTTGATTATATCATTTAACTGTTTTACACACATATTTAAAGGGTCAGACTTTATTTCCTGGAATTCTTCACTTGCCAATAAATCTGTCATTCTAGAAATGTCTTGTTTGTCCATGATGACCGTCTTATTTCCTTTGTCTGCTTTCATATAAACAACATCTTTTTTATTCAGAGATTTAAGTATTTTCAAGTATGGTTTGGGTTTACCACTTTCCCTTTCTATTTTTTCTAATATCTTCCCACATTTGCTTCTAATTGCTGATTTCTGCCCAATATTTAGACCCTCAGTAGCTACTTCAATGTCTACTATATAATTTTCTGAGTTATCGGAGAAATCTACCCAAGGTTTTAACCCTTTGTTTAAGAACGCTGTTTCCGCATGTGTGAAAGTTTCATGAGAGAAACAAACAAACAAACAAACAAACAAACAAACAGAATCAGAATGAAGTAATAAATCTCTCTAATGGATTCAGTGCTGAATTGGTCAACAAGAAAATTGATAAATTCAAAAGACAACAAAGATGCAAACAAGTAACTATTCTTTCCCCAATCAGCAATGAAACTTCATACAGAAAATTTACATATCATCCCAGAGCTACATACCTTTTCCAAAAAGTCTTCAAAGAAAATAATATTACTTTGGCCCCACAGAACAAATTTAGTGTACAACACCTTTTGAAATCACATAATACAAAGTAGATACCCACAAACAAAAAATCAGGTGTGTACCGGATAAATTGCAAGGGCTGCGACAGCTTTTACATTGGGAAAGACAAAAAGGAACTTGAAAATTAGGCTTAAAGAGCACTTTAGGAACATCAGGAACAAAGAAATAGTAGCGTACCATTTTTGGAAGGAGAATCATGATATAGAATGAGAAATTCACTTATTAAAAGGTGTCCAAGGTCCAGCTGCATTAACCACGTGGGAAAAATTCTTCATAGAGAAACATGAAAGAAAATTGTTTAATTTCGACACTACCTTTGAAGAAAACCCAAATTTCAAGTTCATCAAGATACCGACAGAGATGCACCTATCACCTCCAAGGAGTTCACGCAACTGACGTCCATTAGTCGACAACAGCTGATGATGTTAGGAAGATCCTAACGAAACACGTTCTAGGTAAATACTAGCAATAAGTGGAGCATTGAGTATTAGTTCGACTCAAAATTGTATTAATTTTGTGCTTCATTGTATCATAGTCCTTACACAATGGAATGAAAAATACAATTGGCTAGGAATGTACCTATGTTAGAGGCTCACACAAGGAGAAGGTATGCACAATCCATAAAAGTAAACAAATAACATTTCCAACACAAGCTTGCAGATTTCTAAATGGAACATGTATTAATCGTAAAAACTATTTGTAGTCGGTTTATTGACATCCGTCACTTACTTTTTTTATATTATCGAGGAACTAGTTTCCAAGGCCATTGCCTCCATTTTCAACCTCTCTCCAACTAGCATCTGTTGTTGTCTGCTCTCCTCTCTCTGGTGGTGGAACTATGAACTTCTTTGTCAAATTATCTACTGGGGGAATTTTGAAGTTCATTACGCAGTCCTTATTTTTCCATATGAATATGTTCTCCCATGTTGTTAGTTTATTTTGGTTTATCAATTATCAAAATAAACTAAAAACATGGGAGAACATACTAATATGGAAAAATAAGGACTGCGTAATGAACTTCGAAATCCCACCAGTAGATAATTTGACAAAGAAGTTCATAGTTCCACCATCAGAGATAGAAGAGCAGATGATAACAGATGCTAGTTGGAGAGAGTTGAAAATGGAGGCAGTGGCCT
This sequence comes from Mantis religiosa, assembly GCA_030765055.1. NCBI lineage: Eukaryota > Metazoa > Arthropoda > Insecta > Mantodea > Mantidae > Mantis > Mantis religiosa. The sequence continues at coordinate 162,027,687 of CM060950.1, forward strand.
TTGAAACTAGTCTCTCGATAATATTAAAAAAGTAAGTGATGAGTGTCAATTAACCGACTACAAATAGTTTTTATGATTAATTTTTGATGTCTATGTTACTAGAGCTACAGTTAGTGATAATACACCTGGTTTCATTTTTCTGAACACATTTACTTGTGACCTATAGCCCACAGAAACTTCATTGTTCTGCATTACAACTGGCATGGAAAATGCACCCACAAATCACCAGTGGTGTTGTGTCCATTGAAACTGTGTCACTTCAACAGATGTTTGAAGTGCTGTCCATTTGCATCAATACATGTTTGGATATGGATAACAAGCAAGTGTTGCACAGATTGTAGTGCTTCTATACATATTGCTGTATACACCGCAGTAATGTTGCTTATTCTCTACTGTCAGGCACTGAAGTTTCATGAAGTTTCATGCCTATACCTGGCTGCTGGTAGGCATAGTCATGAGCAATTGCCCCACTAGAGGAGCAGTGAGCATGTGAAGCCCCAGCGTGTAGAAGGGTACAGCAGTGTGTGCGGAAGGGTCTGGGCATGAGCCTGCCTGGAGCCACCATTGGTGGAGATCTTGGTGGTGGTAGCAAATACTCAAGCAAGGGCCTCGAGAGCTGATGTAGAGAAGGGTTTCGTGTGAATAGCCGTTGCACAAGTATCAGGGTTTAATGTATCAATATGGAAAGCAGAATCCAAAACTTACGTGAATTACATTACAGTATGAGAGCAGTGCAGCAGACCACTTCAGGAGACATTAGCACACTGAAGCTGTAACGTGCCGAGCTGATGTTAGTTTGTTTACAGCAGGCTACAAGCCATTGCAAGTAACCTCTGCTCTAAGCACAGTACTACATGCATTGCATTACATCAGAAATTGTGACATTGCCATACTCTAAAAGTCATGTATTTCAGAACATATGAGGGTTAGGAACATGAAACCAAATGTGTTATTAATTGTAGCTCAAGTTTTCATTTTGCTAGAATAAATATACATGTTTCATTTTTAAAAAAAATGCAACTTTGTGTTGGAAGTGCTATTTGTTTACCTTTATCGATTCTGCATACGTTCTCGTTTATATGAGCCCCTGACATAAGTACATTCCTGGCCAATTGAATTTGTCATTTTTTGCTTCATTTTCACAGAGTTTGGTGGGACACCTGGTATGAGTAGAAAAATAGGTATAAAAGTAATTATAAAAAAAAAACTTGGAAAATTAATTATAAATATATATCTACTTGTACCATGGCTTCTTTAAAGAATTTGGAAAGAAAATTGTTTATTAATTAGATGTTTTAAAACATTAACTCTTTTAAGTTCTCAGATTATATTCCACAGCTTATAGCATTATTAAAGAAGAACATAACAACCTGACTATACATCTTATTAATGTATGAAAGGAAAACTGGCCTCTCACCCGAAGTTTGGGATAAAAAGTAATAAATGTTCTCCTTACAATAGCCCTCTGCACCCACAAGCAACCCTTTCTACACTGAACAATAGAAATGTGTTTTTTTTTTCCCCCAAGAATACAAGTAAATATTACACAGTTACTCTTTTCTCAGTCAAATTGTAATATTTGAAAAGTAATTCTCATGTAAAATGTCATCTAAGTAAAAATCTTTAATATTCTATTTAAATGCAAAAAAAAAAAAAAGGGGGGGGAATTAAATAAAGGTGCAAAAGGCAAGTAAATTACAAAATAATTGCGTAAAATTGAAAACATGCCCCAAAATATAAAATTGCATAAAGTGATCAGAAAAGTGATTTACTAAACACATTTTCATAATCTGGGACTCACAGCAGGGTTTTATGTAAATGTTAGCAATGCCTATGATGTAGCAAAAGAAGACATATGTTCAAATCCAGACCCTTATGAAAAGTATATAAAGTCATGGATTTGTTAATTTGACCAAGTAACAAAACAGTTGCACACAGTTTCAGAGATCTTTCATAATACAATAAAAATAATCACAATTCAGAGACCACCATGTAAATATAATACTATTAAAATATAAAAGTACATAATAACTAAGTATTAAACCTTACAAATAGGTAATACAGTTATAAACAATAGCAGTACAACAATCATAAAACTTTAATGTCTAGCATGGTGAACTTATATGAAATAACTCTCATTCTGTGTAATGAATGAAAAGAGAAACATATTACAAAAAAATTGGTCAGACAAATGTCATTATTTTAATCGTAAAAACTTTTGTAGTTGGTTTATTGACACTCATCACTTACTTTTTTATATTATCAAGTGACTAATTTCAAATTTGAAAGAGGTTGAAAATGGAGGTAATGGCCTTTGAAATTAGTCACTTGATAATATAAAAAAGTAAGTGATGAGTGTCAATAAACCAACTACAAATAGTTTTTACGATTAATTTTTATGTCACTGTTACTATATTCCTCCAAACACACATAAGTCATTATTTGGCTGAAAAGAGAGCAGCAATAATACAAGTTCTGTTTGTACGAGGGGTATCCAGAAAGTAAGTTTACTGATTTTGTTTCCTTTAAAGTAAACGTATTTAGCCGAAAACATTATGCAAGCGTAATAGATCTAAGATGTCACAAGCACATGCTGCCCAAGCAGGTCTCGCCTAGTGCCAGTAATGCTGCAGTGGTTCCCCAAAATGGCGTTTCTTATTTGTTCTCCCGCCGCCTGTGAGGTGCAGTCAGTGATGAAGTTCCGTAATGCACAAAACATAGCATCCATCAAAATTCATTGTCAGGTCTGTCAAAGCTATGGGCCGGATATCATGAGCAAACATAATGGTGCATCACTGGTGTAGACTTTTCCACAGCTCATCAAAGTGTTCATGATGAAGAGCGCAATGGGTGACTGTCCCTCATCAATGATCACCTGGTGGAGCCGGGGTGACAGTGCATCATGGAAAACCGACAGAGCTTAGTCATTTTCTGCAGATATCCCAATCCTTGTAGCACGAAATTGTCACTAAGTTCCTGCTCTTCAAGAAATTGTGTGCCAGATAGGTGCTGAGAAACCTGAAACCCAAGCACAAAATGAAACGCTTAGAAGCAGCACTGGCATTTTTGCAGCAGTATCATGATGATGGCAACAAGTTCCTCGACAGGGTCTTCACGGACGATGAGACGTGAATTTCACATTTTATCCTGAAATCCAACAGCAGTCAATGCATTTGCAAAATTTCGGCTGGGAGCTGTGTTTCGAAACACATATAACTAAAGCCTTCCCTCATATGTTTAAAACATGGTACAGATACGTAGACGACATCTTTGCAATAGTGCCCTACAAACTAATAGATGATGCTTTGAAACTACTCAACCTGCAAGAACCCAGCATACAATTCACAGTGGAAACTGAAGAGGACTGTACTCTACCTTTTTTAGACCTTAAAATCAAGAAAAGCAATGAAAAACTAGAATTTGGCATCCATAGAAAAGCAACACACACAGATAATTACATCAAAGCAAATAGTTTCAACCCAATTCCACACAAACATGCAACCATCAACAGTCTCACACACAGATTAGTAAATCTACCTCTCAGCCAGCAAGAATATCAAAACGAATACCATCAAATCTTAAAAACTGCAATTAAAAATGGATATGGAAAAAACCTTGTAGATAAAAAACTAAAATCATTCAAACTTCAAAAGAGATTAAAACAGATCACAGCTCTCACACCAATAAAACAAGAAATTAGATTTGCTAAATTTAATTACCACCCCTGGGCCACAAAAAAGTTCCAAAAAATATTCAAGAAATACAATATAACATTGGCACCAAAAAACAATTACAACATTAAAAACCTACTTCACAGTAATAATACTGATAAGATAAAACCAGAGGAAAAGTCAGGCATTTACAAGATTAAGTGTAAAGACTGTGAAAAAATTTACATAGGGAGGACAAAAAGAAACATAGGCACTAGAAAGAAAGAACACTTCAGGCACTTAAGATACAAAAATATTGATAAGTCCGCAATAGCAGCTCATTTCTGGTCTGAAAATCATGAAATTGAAGATAGCACAGAATTACTAAAATACGTACAAAAACATAGTGAACTCGTCATATGGGAGAGAATATGCATAGAAAAACATAAAAACCAACTAATGAACTTTGAAATCCCGCCAGAAGAGAATTCCACATTTAAGTTCATCACTAAATCAACAGATGGCAGCAGCAACCCCAGAATTACCCACACCGCTGGATCAAGCTTTAGTCGCATAAGAGCCGTAGATGCAAACGATGATTTGCGAAACATGTCCTCAAAATAGGTACGAAAGTGAAGTAGATGTGTAATAAATACGACTCATCTAAAAATTAATAATTTTTCGCTTCACTGTGGTGTTCCAATACAGTTAAATCTCGATATATTGTTTAGACATATTTTCTTCATATACATGCTTTGGCATGTGTTACAGCATTACTGTTATAGCCAAACATACTCTTGTGTCTTCTTGCTCATATAGCTTTTAAGCAATCCATTTTAGATGCATAAACTTATTTACTTTTAAATAATAAGACTGTTATGAAACTGACCCTTAAATTGGAATGTTACAGGGTTTTCTGAAACTATTTGCCATGGGTTATGGACTGCATGTTTGTCTGCATGTTCTAATGCAAATCAGAAGGCTAATTCGCAAACCAAGTCTGTTACCAAAACTATTTGTTCATAGAAGTTCAGTACAACTGGGAGCATTTCTTGGAGGTTTCTCAGGAACATTTAGGGTGAGTATGTATTTATTTCTCTTCAAATTGCTGTATGCATTAAATATGTTATGGTGCCCACAGTGAAGGATACATTGACTGGGGTTCACCCTAATATAACTGAAATATTCATTGGCCATGTACTTCTACACCACATTGTTAAAAAAAAGAAAAGTATGCTTTGAATGAAAATTTTGGTGTGTTACTGTCCACATATTTTCAAATTCACTTGGAACACATTTTTCAGGCATAAGGTATGCATTCCATTTAAGCTTATCTCAAACATGCTTGGAATATATCTTTCCATTATGTGTTATAACACATCAGAAAGTTAAAAGTAGAGGCAAAAGATTATGGAACAAAACTGGCTTGTAACTCATACAGCTTTTTATATTTCTCACCTGTGCACAACAAAATGACAAATTAATTTTAAAAAGCAATTGAAATCAACAGTGTGAAGTAATGAAATAGTTAAAAATTATACTTTGAGCTGACAGACATTCTGTACTTCACATACCTCAGTTTTCCTTCAGTGCATTTTGCTTTCATTTGAAGGCATAATCAAAAAGTTGTCAACTGACTTGAACTTTGGTGCTCCAGCTGAAGATAGTTCTCTGGAGACAAGACATCTGGTGGAAATTCAGTGAAGCTGAGTAAAGTGGAGGTGGAACATGTTGCAAGAAATTGAAGTATGTGAAGTATAGAGTGTCTCAGTCGATTTATACTTACTTTAATTATGACAAATTAATGTTCACCATTTGTCCTGCACCATGGGCTAAGGTTTCATGCATTTGGTTCCCTGCCACGAAATGTGGCCCAGGATTGATCCCACCCCTCGGGGGTGCGGATTTAAAGTCCCATATATAGGACCATGCCCACTCAGCATCATGAGGAAAGTAAGGAGCTACAATAGGCAGCGACTACTGGTTGCAAAAGGTAACTTTCCGGCTCGGGGTGCAGAGATGCTGACCACATCTCCTGTATCGGTTAGATGATCACCTACCTCTGTTTTGCGTATGTGTGCATGAGGCCAGCAGTCGGGTTGGGAGGCCTTGGCCCACTAGGGCTGTTACGCCATGGGTTAGTTTTAGTTAATGTTCACCATTTAAAACTATCAAATTTGATGTTCACCATATAAAACTATCAAATTTGATTAATACAAAAGGACTGTGAAGTATTTACATGCTAAATGTTTGCCATTTTAACTATTACTAAATAGGTTTTGTTAAACAATGTTTCTATATGTAAATAAGCAATTACAACACTTCATCTCCTGCAGTTTGCATTTCTACTTATAACATTCACTTCTAGCCTGTGACCAGGAGAACTAATTTTGAACCATACAGTCATGTTTCCCACTATTCAGACATAGAATTCAGCACAGCAAATATATTAAAATCTACTTATGCATTTTACATTTAGCAAATCACACTAAATAATGTAATAATGGAAAAATGAATAAAAAGATTACCAGTTTTGTTTTATCTCAAAATTCACTGTAGTAATCTGGATCACCATCCTTATGCCATACTTCTTATAAGTGATGAATTAAGCAATATACAACATGCATATGAAATATTTTTGGAAAGATTAATTAAATGCAAATAAGAAAAGTTATTCATGCTCTTTTTTTCAGAAAATAATCTTCACAAAACAAGGTAAGAAATGCCAAATGCCTTCATTTTGCATATGACAGCACAGTTCACTTTTGTGTTGGAGCCAGCCAGTGCTAGTTTTGATAGTAGACTGCTCTATCAAATCTATTCTCCCCCTAATAAATTATCTCCATGACTGCAATCTGCCAACAAAGAGGAGGTAGATAGAGTCAACATGAAAAATTCAATGCCACGGCCGTGATTTGAACCATGGATCTCCTGGTTTCCGCCCAGTTGCTCTAACCCATTGAGCTACCATGGCCAACTTGCTGTCATGACATTAAATTCTCCATTTGACTTGTATATTTTCCCAGTAGACCATTAGGAGCTCTCACATTCAAGATACACTATTTGATGAAGCCGGGGTCTCAAGTACTTAAAATAGTAAGTCGTCACAAACGGTGTATCTCGAATGCGAGAGCTCCTAGTGGTCTACCGGAAAAATATACGAGTCAAATGGAGAATTTAATATCATGATGGCAAGTTGGCCATGGTTGCTCAATGGGTTAGAGGGACTGGGCGGAAACCAGGAGATCCATGGTTCAAATCCCGGCCGTGGCATTGAATTTTTCATGTTGACTTTATCAAAAACCTTAGCCTATATATGGCTAGTGTGAAGAAATTATTAATTTCCATCAATTAACTAAAATAAAAAGAGGAGGTAGTTTGCCATCTTTTGTTAGGAACCCGGTACCAGGAACCAGATTCTTCCCATAGTGCCAGGAAGATAATGGGCAGGTCAGTTAGTTTAGGCTCTGATATAATTGAGAGTTAACATAAATTAAAAATGGGTAGAGGAAAAAGTAACTACAATATTGGGTCAATTCACAAAGAAGTCTTATGGTGAGTTTGAAACAGGTCTCCATCTAGGCAGTAAGAGTAAACATTGTTGAAAGCCTCAGAAATAATAAAAGCAAATTAAATCAGTTTGGTTACATAATGTTAGAATCATTCGCTTTTATCCTCAATCTGAGCCTGAAAGCAAACACTTTTGAAACATGTCTAAGTAAATAATCCTAGTGAGCGATGCATTGTGTAGCCAGTGATTTAATTATATTATTCACATAATTAGCCCCTTTTTTATGTATAAAACTCTAAAGCAAAGGCCACAGGGACAGAACTTAAGCGAATTACTACAAAAATAATTGAAATAAGCTGGTCATAAAATACCAGACATCTTATACTAATCAAATTAACATTTAATAAAATCATTAAAATAATATACAATATGAGCTGTTTTGACATTTGTCTAAACATGCCATAAAATCTTAAATGTTCAAGTGCCGTTTGGTTACATCAGTGTTGTGGCAGATGGATTGACCTTGTAGTGGGACCCTTCCAACACAGACATCACTACTGTTCACCAACACAAAGTAAGTCCCTGAAAGGAATGCGCCCCCTTACACAGTGGGATAAGGACAGTGAATGTGTGTGACAGGGAATGCATGCTACACAAGAAGCAGAACCATTAAAAAAACATGCATCCTATTCAGTCTGTATACTAAAACCGAGAAGATTCATTCACAAAAGTAGAAGCCATCAGAATGTTTCTGAATGGTCTGTAACTGAACTGCCATGGGGTGTCACAAACTAACAAGGAAGGGTGTAGGAAACTTTTCCAATCCCCCTGCGTCTCATATCCTGAGATTTTCTTTCCTGTGGTATATGTATTAAAAAATAATACAAACAACTACACAATAATACTACAACTACAATAAAAACACAAATAGTAATGAATGTACCTCTACTTTATTCTCCACCACTTTCATCAAAATTCACCTGGCAACCATTTTGTAGAGTAGCTCCAATTATCTTTGGATGCATTAGTCAGAGCTGTCTCTAATGCTTTGTGTTACATCTTCTGTAGCTAAAGTTGTTTCAAAATTTAACCTCAAGTTAACATTTGTATTTCACATCTGGTAATTAGTTAAAGTTTATAATTTATAATAAGAAGCTCCAACAGTCAGCAGCGCCATAAAAGTCACAACTCTACAATCTGCGCTGCCACCATAAATTCAAAATGTTCAACAGCTGACACTAAATTATTTCATGTTAAATATTTAGTAATACCACCAATTCATTAACATCGCAATTAACCGCTTCGCCGATGACCATTTAAACCCTTCATGGGCCGGAAACGGATACCCAATAAACAGAACAGGACATTTAAATTGTTAAATGCTGTAAAAATGCATCAAATACAATTCCGTATCTTCCGTATTTATTAAGTTATTTAAATGAAACAAAAATTGGTTTAAAACTCATTAAAGGCAGTATAAATCTACAGTAACAATAAAGTAGAGAGTACATTAATAAATCGTTGAAATTTCACTACTTTGTTTCACTGTAGCGAAAGCCATTCTTTGTGCCGAACATGCCTAACATTTGAATCATTTTGTTTTGTGTGTATACGAACGAATGTATATATGTATAGCTACGCAAGCGACTTCTCCGGTTCAAATTTAGTTTATTGCTATACCAAGCGATAATCATACGAGAATATGTTGCGTTACACACTCACACACTGGAAAGAAAACTCTCTGTCAGCATCTGTTATTACAGTGTTTCTCAACCAAGGTTTCTAGTAGCCTTATGCAGCAGTTTTCGCTCTGTATTTTAGTTATTTATACTCTCTCTGTGTTCAGAGTGATTTCTTATAGCTATCAAGGGCTAAATGAATGGCACATTTGAAATTGTTAAATTTCAATGTTAGCCATGGCTTATCCCCTTAATGTAGCAAATAAATTAGCTTGGGTATGATGTGTACAGGCTTCTGATATTACTGTAGAAAATTTGGAAGATTTGTTGTACGATTATGAAGGAGATCTTTAGGACATACGTAGCAGTGACGTGTGCTGGTCTACAGATGGCATGTTAGCTACTCCATTGTTTGGGGAAATGGCGGGTCAAATATGGGTGATGTGGATCAGCTATTACTAGCTATCCCTCTACACGAAAAACAATTAAATGGTAAAAAAAAGTATTTTTATACCACTGGATGTAACTATGCACAGTTGTTTAGTAATTTTCAGAGCTGTAAATTCATGCAAGACATTCATCTACCTGTACTTGTGCGTATAAAGAGCTCGTAACCTAATTGAGTATTATAATACTCAGAGGCCTCTTTATACTAGGAGGTAAGAAATTCACCACATCACCCCTCATACTTGAGAGAAAATACTTTTCTAAAAGTATACCACCCACAACCAAAAAAAGTTGTAACCATTTCGAAAATGTGTAGTGTGTTGCGAAAAAGAAGTTCGCAAGGAAACCAATATTATTTGGTGTGAATCTGCAGATGTGCCCTTGGGTGTTTATCCAGGTTTGGAGGTGTACAATTCAAAAAGAAACCTTTAAGGATACATTTACATTCCTTATAGAACTAATTTAAATTTATTGTAAAATAGGAAGATTAAAATAATTGGTGTGAAATGAGCATTAAATGCATGTATACGCAGGACATCTATACACGTCCATATCGGTTTGGGGCATTTTAACTTGGATGCCATATGACGTCCCTATTGGTGAAAGGGTTAAACTGTGTACTTCAGACCTTAATATAATTGTACATACATTTTCCGTTTGTCTAATTTAATTCCATGTCAGTAGTATTTTCCATAATTTACAACCTTCTAACCACCTTTCCGTAGAGGTCATTCCTTGGTAAATCCTTAAGTTTAAGTTAAAATGTTAATGACTTTAGTTAATTGATGGAAATTAATCATTTCTTCACATTAGCCATATATAGGCTAAGGTTTTTGATAGTCAACATGAAAAATTCAATGCCACGGCTGGGATTTGAACCATGAATCTCCTGGTTTCCGTCCAGTCGCTCTAACCCATTGAGCAACCATGGCCAACTTGCCGTCATGACATTAAATTCTCCATTTGACTCATATATTTCCTCGGTAGACCACTAGGGTTTCTCGTATTCAAAATACACTGTTTGTGGCGTCTTACTATCATAATTAATGACTTACTCTTAATGAGCATAGTATACTCCTCCCACTCTGTACTTCTGACCATTAACTGCAGGTGGTAAAGGGGTGAAGCAATTGTAAAGTATAAAAATAAGTAGATTACTTTAATTTAACTTAAAATTAAAATTGTAAATGTTGGACTCGTGACAGTAATGTGAACGGACAATTTAGATAATTGAGTCAATTTTGATATTACATAACTTATTTAATACAAACGAGGGAGCAGCATGTGTCGATGACGTCACACAACAGGTCACCAAAGGAGAGCGATGCCATTGCAAGCCAACTGACTGATGAAGGAAGAGGGGAGAGAGGGCAGCATTACGCTTCAGCATCTGATTCTTCTAGTGTAGTGTCAGCACCACGGGGAAGCATTATGGTGATTGAAAGTGCCGGTGCAGGTCACTCTGTGCGCGCGGGAGATGGTGGTGAAATTAAAGGGAAAGAATCAGGTATCCAGTTGAGAAGCCATAAAGGACTACAAAGTTTTAGGTATAGAAGCGGTTCAAAACAGCACAGAAGGAAGGGATAGAATTGTGAGGCTGGGATGCTGGAATTGTGAGGGTTTGAAGAGTAGTCTAAGTTTAGGTTATGTTTGGAGCTTTCTAAAAGCTGTGCAATTTTTAGCAGTGGTGGAAACGTGGATTAGTGTTGACGACGTTAAAGTACAGAGATTTGATTATTAAATTTTAGATGAGTCGTATTTTTTACACATCTGCTTCAGTTTCGTACCTATTTTGAGGACATAGGTACGAAAGTGAAGCAGATGTGTAAAAAATACGACTCATCTAAAATTTAATAATTTTTCGCTTCACTGTGGTGTTCCAATAGAGTTAAATCTTGATACAGAGATTTGAGTTTATAAGGAAGCGAGGAGTTAAAGGGAGGGCTAAGGGTAGGATATCATGAGTGGGCTAATAAAATTAAGGAAAGAAAGAAAAAAAGTCAAGAGTTAATGAAATTATGTGGGTAGTTAAATTTAAAGGGAGTCGATTAATGACACTAAACAACACTTACTTCTAAATTTTTCCGGAACATGTTTCAGAGACTTTGCCTCTGTCCTCAACCGGCCACTAAGTGTTGTTTAGTGTCATTAATCGACTCCCTTTAAATTTAATTTATCATAACAACACTGTTTTCAGCACTTCCAAGAAAGGAATTGTATGTGGGTAGTAATTGAAGAAATTTCATTATGTGTAGCAATTGTATACAACCCACCTAGAAGCTTTCAGTTCATAACTCTGATCTCTTCCACCAAATAGAAGGGGAAATGAATGAAATAGGGGAAGCATACCCAATGCTAGAATTTATGATGGTAGGGGATTTTAATGGAAGAACAGGGTGTTTACAAGCAAGAGGAGGTGAAAGTGGTGAAAGTGAATTTTGGGATTTTTGAAAGAAGTAAAGGCAGTGATAAATGAGGAGGGGTTGAAGTTAATAGAATTTTTTGAGAACAATGATTTTATGATTTTGAATGGGTGTTGGGGAGAGGATACCCAGGGTGAATATACTCTGATGAATGCTAATGGGCAAAGTGTGGTGGATTATGGTTTGTGTGATGTGCGGTTGGGGAATATAGCAATTTTAAAGTTGTGAATGTAGCAATAGGGCTCATTTTCCAATAATTATTGAAGTTAACATAGGTGATAAAGGAAGAGGCATTAATGTAGCTAATGATGTATGCAGTAAAACTGTGGAAATTGAGTTTTAAATGGAATTATAGAGGAGACGAATTTAGGAGTATTATTGATTCAGAAATGGGAGGGTTGTGCATCCATGCATTGTATTTATTTCATCCTTTGGAACATAATAAATATGTTATAGGACACGTCAGTTCAAGATACAAAGATAAATATAAAAAGTTACGTAAGACTAACGACTGTAACAGATACAGGATGCAACAAAAGTCTAAAGTAGAAAAAGCAAATAAATATAAACTATATAAAGACACGAGTCAGTTGGAGAATTTAATGCCATGTTGGCACGTTGGCCATAGTAGCTCAAATGGTTAGAGCGGCTGGACGGAAACCAGAAGATCCGTGGTTAAAATCCCAGCTATGGCATTGAATTTTTCAGTCTGGCTCTACCTTTTCATAGTGCGTCCTACACACGGCTAGTGTGAAAGAACAATTCTATATAAAGACTATAGAGAAATGCTATATAAAAGTAATTGTTCACAAATGTGGAGTTTACTCTACATCATGATTTAATTCAATTTATTTTGTCCTTTTGATTGATATCAGACACGTCATAGTATAAAAATTACATTAATGGCCACTGTCATTATGTACAATCACTTAAAACTAATTAACATTTAAAAACTCATTTACAGAATAAAATGAATGTTGCAGTAAGAACAGTTTTACTCCCTTTTTAAAATGTATAAGGCTCTTCATTTGTTTAATATTTTCTGGTAGCCTGTTGTATAATCTTATACCTTTAATGATAGCACTAGACCTGAAGATTTCCGTTCTACAACTTTGAATGTGAAAGTCATCTTTCTGACGTGTATTGTATTTGTGAATATTGGCATTTTTGTAATTTTGTATTTGTAGTTTATTTTGTTTTACATGGATCACTAATTCCAAACTATACATACATGCTAGAGGTAATATTTGATGTTTTTTGAATAATGGCCTGTAAGATGTTCTGTTATACACCCCACTTAGTATCCTTATCGCTCTTTTTTGAAGTTTAAAGACTCTGTCTGCCTTTTCCCCGCAGAACTCTATCCCATATTGTAACTGACTGTGAAAGTAACCATAATATATATTTCTCAATGCTGCTAAATTTATTAAGCTTTTCAAATGTTTAAGCAAATAACAAATGGAACTCAGTTTATTTTTTAAATGTTGAATATGTGTGGTCCATTTCATGTTCTCATTCATATGTAATCCCAAAAATTTTGTTTCATTATTGTAGCTAATGGCTGTTTTACCAAATACTATCGGAGGTTTGACCACATTTCTATTTTGGCAAGTATGGAATGAAATGGCAATAGTCTTATCCTTATTTATAATTAGTTCATTCGTCTGAAACCATGTGTGCAGTTTACATAGAGTATCATTGAGTTTGGTCTGTACGCTTTCTTGAGTGTTTCCTTTTATAGTGTCATCTGCTAATAAAATAACATATGTGGAATTAATGGCAGTTGGCAAATCATTTATGTACAACGAAAATAACAAGGGGCCCAGGACTGATCCTTGTGGAACTCCTCGCCTAACTTCTCTCACTTTGGACTGAACTGTATTTAATTTTCCTTTATTTTCAAACTGAAGTTCTACAAACTGTTTTCTATCGCTTAAATAGGATTTAACCCAATTATTCATAATACCCCTAAAACCATATTTATTTAATTTCCTGAATAGTATTTCATGATCTAAAACATTGTATGCTTTTGTTAAGTCTAAAAATAAACCCACAACTACTAACATGGTATTAATGTATTAACATGGTATTAATGTAATGGTGATAGAGCACAATGTGGGGCATGCACTGAATATTTTGGATTTTATTTTAAGGTGGGCTAGTGATAACATGAAGTTAACAAATAAAAAGTTTGGTAGGAAATATATTGATTGGTTTGATGAGGAGTGTAGGAATTTGAAAGGAGTGTTAAAAGAAGCTGTAATTAAGTGGAGAGAGGAATGGGCAAGAAGAGAGGTCAATGGTTTTGGGCTTGCAAGCTCAGTATAGGGAGTTACTGAAAGAGAAAAAGTTGAAATGGGGGTGCAGAGAAAGGCAAGGAAATTGAAAGGAAAATTAGTTCAGTTAAGGCTCATCAGATTTGGGAGGTTATCAGAAGTTGCTCTTGAGGTCATGTGAGGTCAGTGCAAGTCACACCAAGAGTATGGGTTGAGCAGTTTAAAACATTGAGATCAAAGCAGAGAAGATGTATAAATGGAGTTATGGAATTGAAAATCAGTATATAGAGGAATTGGATATGCCATTTACAGAAGAGGAAGTGTTAAGACAAGTACAAAATCTTAAGAAAGGGAAAGCAGTGGGCCGGGAGGGTTACCATCAGAATTCTTTCATCTGTGGGTAGAGAATACAGATAGGCTTCGGTGTTTAACTAGATTGTTGAATGAAATTAAGGAGAGTAATGGTATACCGAAAAGCTGGCGAGTAGCTGTTGTACATCCGATATATAAAGGAAAAGGTAAAATGGCTAATCCCAATAGTTACCGGGGGATTGCACTGTTGTCTAACTTTGGGAAAATATTTACTGGTATCCTTTCTGAGAGAATTCAAACCTGGTCAGAAACGCATAATTTAGTGTCTCCATATCAATCAGGATTTAAAAAGGGAAGGAGAACAATGAATACAATGGTGGATAAATATGCAAGCAAGAAGTGTGGCAGGCTATACACAATGTTTGTGGACTTGAAGAGAAAGCTTATGATAGTATAATTAGAGAAGCATTATGGTATAAATTGTTAAAGAAGGGATTAAGTATAGGGATTGTGAGGACTTTAAAGGAATTGTATAGACAAAATTCATTTTGTATTAAAGTGCAGTTGGGAGAAGTTACAGAGGAGGTGGAACAAGATAGAGGCCTTCAGCAGGGTTGTAAATTGAGCCCTATATTGTTCAGTTTATTTATAGATGATGTGTTAGAGTGAAGGCAGTTAATAAGCATATGCCAATAATTAAAAATAGAGAAATGATTAATTTCCATTAATTAACTAAAATATAGACCTATTGATAACATAGAAAATGAAGCTAGCTACAGTGAAATAATTAATATTATTGGAAGTATTGGTGTTAATACTTCTTTCTTCCAATTTCTTAAGATAGGTGAAGCCTTTGTAACAAATATTTATATTTGTGTAATATATAGACCTATGTGATAGATATGAGAAGGAGGTTTTAGCTTGGTTAAGGACAGGAGCCATTCTGAGAGGGGGTTAACTAAAGGAGTGTATTTTATATGAAAATAAAAATAAGCATAGAGTGTGGTGGAATGTATAGAAATAGGAAACTGGAGGAAATTAATTTGGGACAAGAACAGGAATAATAAAGGGGCCTGCGTAGTAATTACAAAATGCTTAAGCATATTATAGAATTAGTTTGGACCTCATTGCTCCAAAAATAAAGTAGGAAAAGGAATAAGTTCCATTAAAAATAATATAAATACCTCCACTTACAAATTAACAGAATGACCTACATAATTTTTCTCCTTTCCAAAATTTAAAACATTTAAGTATAAAACATTCTTGGGACTCAATTCATAAATTAAAGGATGTAGAAATAGGTAAACTAAATATCTTAGTATTGTTTGATACCACAGGTCTATTCCTAAGAGCACACCAACAAAAACCTTACCAACTTACATCAGAAACTGGCATCAAACAATAGGGAAAATTACAGAGAAAATCCACAATAATATCACATTAACTAAACTGTGCATAGAACTAAACTGTTTCACTTTCAATGAAAAGTACTGTTTGAAAGATCCTTCACGCTGTCAATTTCTCTGTGTTGGCCCATTGGCAAAGGTGGCGGCTGTGTTGGTGTGTAGACAATAGTCTGCAGCAAATGTAGTATAGTAACTTACTTCTAACATACGTTAAATAAACACTTGAAAAGAAATTACTCACATATAAAAGGAGATGGGCCTCCTTCACATCATTCACAAAATAACGAGTATTAGTTCTGAAGCCTAACACAATACATGGAGAACCCCTGTATGATAAAAAAAATGTGTTTGGTACACTTAGCAGCCAGAAAACCAGTCTGGGAAAACCTTTATATTTGGAAAAACAGAAAACAGATTTTCAATTTTGAAATCCCATCAGCCAACATACTTACGTGGAGATGCATACTACCACCACGAGGAGCAAGGCATGAATGACACAGGTAGTCCACTAGGGATGAGAGCAATGGCTCCTGAAGTATATGTTCCTTATTAAATATAATACAATACTTTATTCATCACTAGGGCCCAGATTTTGATGAAAAGTCATCTTTTTTCTGAGTAGTCAAAGACGATGCTTTTTGGAAATTAAGTGCATTCTGGGACAAATACGTTAGATATATATGGTTTTTATAGGTCATCAAGATGCATTTTTTCCACATTTTTGTAATAAAAGTAATTTTTTAACATGTACATGCATTTTCCAGTCATTTTATTTCTTTTTCACTAATTTATTGGTCATTTTTATCTGTAGCCCGCATTCGGGAGGCCCGGATTCGATTCATGGGCTTTTTTTTTTTTTTTTTAAATAATCTGGTATTAAAAGTTCATTTATATCATAATATTTTATGAAAAAGTAACTTTGTAAGTGTGCTAAACATGTAATTAACACAGGTCAGTGTCCTAACATTGCTGGTGAATTTATGATGCATCAATTTGAGGAAACGCCGATTACATCATGCAATACGTGTAGATTGTATCAGTCGGGACCTCAGGAGCTAGAAGTGTCACAGTAAGAGAGTAGTGTGAGGTGTGTAAATTTGTTGTGTTGTGGAATTGAAATGCCGAAACAAAAACAGTCAACTGCATCCGTTTGAAACAGTATGTTTCAGAGTTTGGCGGAAACATATTCTCTACTGATGGAACTGTATTGTTCTGTAAAGTATGTGAAATTAAAGTCGCTGCAGACAAACAGTTCATCGTACAACATGTTGGGTGCGAAAAACATCTGCGAGCTCTTCAAAATGTGGAAAAAAGACAAGCGTCTCAGTTACTGTTAAAACAAAACAGCTTCGACGTCAAGTAACAAGTCATCTTCCTTTTATAAAGAATTATGTGAAGTGTTTTTTAGTGCAAGTATTCTGCTAGGAAAATTAAGTAATTCCAAGTTACAAAATTTTCTTGAACGTCACACTGGTCTTACAATTCCAGATGAATCAACTTTGCGTAAAAGTTACCTACAAAAGTGTTACGAAGACACGTTAAACCGAATACGTGAATATGTGAATGGGAAAAAAATTTATGTATCAATTTATGAGATAACCAATTCAGAGGGGCGTTATGTAGCCAATGTAGTGATAGGTACGCTAGAAGCTAGTGCAGGAGAAATGCTTCTTCTGACCCCCCAGGGGCCTACTTCAGTAGGTACGGGTTTGGCGCACCCGGGGTCCCGAGCCAACAGTCTCCCTCGTGTGGGCTCCTCATCGTGGCTGAGGGAGACGGTCAACAGGCCCACCCACGTGTTGGCCGTGCGTGGAGACGATTAGATTCTTTTTAGATTCTTTTCTAGTTTAGAGTTTAGGATTTAGTGAACAAAATTTTTAGTAGGGTTTGATTGATTTTTTTTTTTATGTACGTGTATTTTTAATAGGTTTTGTTACACTTGTATAGTTTTTAGAAAGTTTTATATCTGACTTTTGCCATGACTAGTTTTTTTAAAGGGCGCTGATGACCGCCGTAGTTGAGCACCCTTATATATATCATCATCATCTGCTTCTTCTGACCACGGAGGTTATGGAAGCGCTTAATCACTGTCAGATGTGCAAACTGTTCAATAAAAATATGTGTTTATTGTGGCCTAGTGGAATACAGCATGACAACGTGCTCCTCTTCCTAACAGACGCGGCGCCTTACATGGTAAAGGCAGCGAAATCAATCCAATCATTTTACAGTAAGATGGTGCATGTTACGTGTTTGGCATTGAATTGCGGAACAGGTCATATTAACATTTCCAGAAGTAGATACACTAATTTCCACAGTAAAGAAAATACTTTTAAAAGCGCCAACCCGAAGTATGTATTTCTAAGAAAAAGCCCGTAATATAGCTTGGCCCCTGGCACCAATTTTAACACGCTGGGGTACATGGTTAACTGCATGTATATACCACTGTGAAAATTTTCAAATAGTGAGAGAAGTGGTGAATAGCTTTGATAGGGTAGATTCTAAGGCAATTGAGAGTGCACAGGATCTGTTTTCTAATACTAAAATCCAAGGTAAATTAGCTTTTATTAAATCAAATTTTGCATTTTTGACGGTTACCATAACCCGCCTTGAAGAAAGTGGCATGACATTGGATAAGTTGATTGAGTTTAGTGAGGATTGCAGAAGAAAGGATACAAAAAGTAAAAGGTGAGATTGGGAACAAAATTAGACAGAAACTAAAATTTGGTTGGGCAAAAATAAAGGATACCAAACAGTTTGTCAGATTGCCGACATCTTGTCAGGAGAAAACTTCAGAACTGATATTTTTGAACAGGATTTAACAGGTAGTGACAGAGTGTTTTTCAAATATGCACCTATAACATCTTGAAAGTGGAGAGAAGTTTCTCAAAGTATAAAACAGTTTTAGCTGACAACCGCTGTTCCTTTACTTTTGATAACTTGAAGATGACCGTGGTGGTGTACTGCAATGCTAAGTAAGGTATGTTTTGGCTAATGGGTACAGTAACTTTATTTTTTCATATTTTATACAATTGAAAATGACCTGATGAATTTTGAATGTGTTTATTATTTAGTAGCAATAATTGCATTATTTGTCTGTGACAGTTATTAATTTATTATTATGAAAGAAATTGTTAATTTTTGTAAGGTCATTTTTTTACATTTTATGTGTATTTTTTTATATTTTAAGAGCATTTTATAGCTCATTTTTAGAGAATTTTTAGGTCAACTTCTGGGCCCTATTCATCACATTACACTTGCATAGTTGAGTAATGCTCATAAGTTGGTGACTCGTTAAGATTAAAAAACTAAAAGCTAAGACTACAGTAGATAAAGTCAACAAGAAAAATGCAATGCCATGGCCGGGATTTGAACCACAGATCTCCTGGTTTCCGTCCAGTCGCTCTAACCCATTGAGCTACCATGGCCAGCATGCCGTCCTGACATTAAATTCTCCAGTTGACTCATATATTATCCTGGTAGACCACAAGGGGCTCTTGCATTCGAAATACACCGTTTGTGACGACTTACTGTCATAAGTACTTGAGTCCCAGGCTTCATCATTTAACTCTTATTATTTTAGTTAATTGATGGAAATAAATCATTTCTTCACACTAGCCGTGTATAGGCTAAGATCTTTGATAGATAAAGTCAACATAAAAATGCAATGCTATGGCTGGGATTTGAACCACGGATCTCCTGGTTTCCGTCCAGTCTCTCTAACCCATTGAGCTACCATGGCCAGCGTGCTGCCCTGACATTAAATTCTCCAATTGACTCATATGTTACCCCGGTAGACCACAAGGGGCTCTCGCATTCGAGATACACCGTTTGTGGCGACTTACTATCGTAAGTACTTGAGTCCCAGACTTCATCATTTAACTCTTATTATTTTAGTTAATTGATGGAAATTAATCATTTCTTCACACTAGCCGTGTATAGGCTAAGATCTTTGATAGATAAAGTCAACATAAAGAAATGATTAATTTCCATCAATTAACTAAAATCTCCAGTTTATGTTTACATATACTTACCCTGTCATTGCCACCCTGCCATGCTCTACATATAACATGTTATTAATAGTTTTTGTTATTATGATGAACTATTTTGTAATCTAGGTAGTACATGGCATCACCAATGAACGTGCACTTGATTCACGTTTGCATACATGTTTCCGTTGACATAAGGACCAGTACACACGAAGAAACCGGTATAATCTCTTGGATCACTGCACTTGTCTTGCTTCACTCATATTCCCGTAACAGCACTGTTTAAAAGGTGGTTATTGAAAGTTAAATGTAAATCTGTCAGACCATAAAATATGTACTGTTTTTAGTGAACTATGAAGAATTACATTATCTTTTGTATGTCACATTTTAACCATTTTATTTCTATAAACACTATTTATATATACTTAGATAGTATGCAAAGCAATGAGATTAACTGAATAAAGTCTCGTTTTCATCAACTGGAAATATGAGCCAAGTATCGAAAATTTGGATCAGATCGAAACTTTTTAAGTGTGTTTAAAAATGACATCCCCATCTCTGTAGATTTACTGGTATCTAAAGAACTCCTGTGGTACTAAATTCCAGCACACCGGCGGGGTGGACATGATCCTAGTAATTGACAGCATCATTAGCAAACACAATACTTCGCTATCACTATTTATCGATACTTCATATTGATATTGCTTTTTAAGCACCAATACTCTAGTACTTATGCTTCAACTTCCCCAGTTTTACCACTATCGTGGTGTTACGGGACTCTTTTTCTGCTGTACCTTATGCCTTTTAGGCGTAACAAACGGTAATACTTTTAGGCGTATGCAAACGTGAATCAAGTGCACGTTCATTGGTGATGCCATGTACTACCTAGATTACAAAATAGTTCCTCATAATAATAAAAACTATTAATAACATGTTATATGTAGAGCATGGCAGGGTGGCAATGACGGGGTAAGAGTATGTAAACATACACTGGAGAGTTTAGTTAATTGATGGAAATTAATCATTTCTTCATGTTGACTTTATCTATCAAAGATCTTAGCCTATACATGGCTAGTGTGAAGAAATGATTAATTTCCATCAATTAACTAAAATAATAAGAGTTAAATGATGAAGCCTGGGACTCAAGTACTTACGACAGTAAGTCACCACAAACAGTGTATCTCGAATGCAAGAGCCCCTTGTGGTCTACCCAGGTAATATATGAGTTAACTGAGAATTTAATGTCAGGACGGCATGTTGGCCATGGTAGCTCAATGGGTTAGAGCGACTGGACGGAAACCAGGGGATCCCTGGTTAAAATCCCTGCCATGGAATTGCATTTTTCATGTTGATTTTATCTATCAAAGATCTTAGCCTATACACGGCTAGTGTGAAGATTAATTTCCATAACTAAAATAAGACTACAGTATTTACTAAGTATAGTAAAGCAAAGAAATAGTGTTTACAATATATACGTCTCCTAAAATTATACACTGAGGTACATTGAGATTGTAGTTCATCCTTCATGTATTACACGATTGAATAATATGGCTTACTGGCAACTAAACTTTTAATGGGGTTTTTGAAGAGATTTTGGATTTGGATTTCCCTAAATGTTTGTGGCAATTTATTATATATTTTAATTCCCATACAATTTGAATTTTTTTTTGAGCTGTGCTAACCTATGAGCTGGATATTTGATATCTGTTTTTCTTCTTGTGTTTTGTTCATGTTGATACTGATATTTTAGAAAACTGTTATAATTATTATGCATATATAAAACCAGATTGTAAATATATAGGCATGGTTATGTCAAAATTGTTAATGTTTTAAACAGTGGTTTGCAAGAAGCTCTGTAACCTGAGTAGGCCATTATGCATATGATTTTCTTCTGAATTTGGTACATTCTATTATAACCTTTAGCATTTTCCCATATGGTTATTGTCACCGATCGCATTGTTGCATTGGAGCTGCGACAAGCCAGTGCCGACATGCGTGGCCAGGAAAGAAAGAGACATATAGTGGCGCTCAAACTGGACGCTTGCCAAGAGACAGAGAGAAAGAGAGAAGTCTAGAATTTCCCCCTGCCGTCGCAGTTGTTATCGAGAAATCTACCACATTCTAGAACAATGACTGGGATGTATAAATAGTGGTAAAGTGTGAAAAGGGGTGAGTTGTTGTTGTTGTGCAGTAATTATGAGTGTGTGGACATCGTAACCGTACCGCAGCGAATTTTTTTGTTTATTCCGTGTAGCTCAGCCACAAGACGACTTTGAAGACTGTTATTTGTGTATGTTATGTCATTTTGCCGCTGCCAGGGTTGTACAAAGCATCTTTTTACTGCAATAAAGAGTCTTTATCTTTTGTAATTTTACGTCCTCCAACGTTATGATCACTGGAATGGGTGAAATGATGCTCAAGTGAGCCCAGGGTCCTTAGAGCTTAGAGTTACCCAACATTCGTCCTTGAGGATAAGGGAAGCCCCCAGAAAAACCTTATCCAGGTAGCTCACCCTGACCGAGATTCAACTCGGCACCTCTTGAACGTGAGGCAGAGGCGCTACCATCTATACTACTGAGGCGAGCAAAGAATGTTTTAAATTTCTGCAAACAAGACTTTTGATTCTACCAACCCACGAAGTCACATTATATGAAAGTACTGAATGAAAGTAATTGTAATATATGATTTTCCTTGTTTCTAAATTTATTTGAGCTAGGCAGGACATGTTGAAACAGGCAATGTTTAATTTCTTTACAATATAATTTAGTTGGCTAATCCATTTGAGGCAGTCATCTACAAATAAATCTAAGAGTTTTGCTTTGTTTGTATAGCTGAAGTTAATAAGCACAAAAGTGAATCGAGAAGATATTGACATTGCTTCACTCACAGTTTCAGACATGTTTCAAGAGCTTTTGCTCTTATCATCAGGTGTTACTCGACTAGTGCAAATTGTAGAGGCTTCCTCTTTCTCCGTATCGTCGATAGATGGTGTGATGTACTTGTCAAAGATGTCCGGTGGTGGAGTTTCAAAATTCATGACTCTGACGATTTTTGTTAATGAAGATTTTTTTCCCATAAGGAAAGGTCTATGGGGTGATTAACATATTTTATTAAAGATTTTTCTAAGTTGGTGTCTATTATTCAAAAAATGAAAAGACACTGCTGATTTTTCTGTTTCACCATTTTTAATGTTTCAATGTGTCAATATCTTCTTGATTCACTTTTGTGCTAATTTGTGCTTCACTGTTCCTACGCTTCTTTCAAGTTTATACTTTGAGTGAAGTTAATAAGTTTGTTTGTTTTCTACTGCAGTTTTGAATTGCAAGATTTTTGTTTCAGCTGTATTTAATTTTAATCCATTGCATGTAAACCATGTGTCCAATTGTTTTATGGCGTGGTCAACATTTATTTCTAAGCTTTTAATATTTAATCCACTTAAAATAATTGAGGTGTCATCTGCGTAAAATACTGGTTGTCCAATAACATTAATAAGTGATGTAGTGTAAAAAATTGACTCAATAATTAAAAAGGTTACTTTAACACTTGATGGGAGTATAACGTGACTTATAGAAATCTTCTTTCGCACTATTCGTATTTAAGTGAAGATAGAAAATTGAGTGCTGCAGCCAGAACTCTTAACCATAAGCCTTTGGCTTCCTATGCCAATGCACTACCATTAAGCAACAGAGAATTCAAATGGTAGAGCATTGAAAAAGAAGGCCGAAGGTTCACATTTGGAGCTTTGACCTGGCATTTCAAAAGACTTGATTGAATTTTCCATAGTGTGACTTAACATATGAGAAAGAGATAAAATTTTAAATATATGAAGTTGTTTATTTGTTTATAAATATGAGGTTTTACTTTATTAGGTGAAAAGAGGACAAGCTTCTACAAGCTCAATACAGGATATTGTACATTGTTGGCCCCTTGGCAACCCTATTCATAGTAGATGATTGCAAGGTTTTGTTTCCTGATGAACAGCTCAGATTTTCAAACAACCTGATGGAAAATGGATGTTAGTTTAACATTCAAACTGCATAATAGATTTCTATTTAACTTTGTTGTATTTGATTTCTGCAATGGGTAATTTTGGAACATCTGGCTTCCATAAATAAGAAAAAAAATATTAATTTGCTTGACTGTATTTTGCAGCTTGTATCATGCATTCTTCGTCGAGCCTTCAACAGAGATTCTAAATTCCATGCCATTCCTGCTGGACTGATGGCAGGCCTGACATTTAGCTTCTATCCAGATAATACAGTAGCACTTTATGTGATGTGGAAATGTTTACAGGTAAGCACTTCATTTGGAACATAACTCTAAAGTAAACATTAATGTACATAAAAGTAAATTGAGAAGATACTGACACATTGCTTTACTCACACTGTTTTTAGGGGCAGCAGTATCATAAATGCTTTCAAATCTTATCTTAAATTTTCAGCATTTAAAACACATTGAAATGCTATTTAACCGCTTCGCCGATGGCCATTTAAACCCTTCAGGGGCCGGAAACGGATACCTAATAAACAGAACAAGACATTTAAATTGTTAAATGCTGTAAAAATGCATCATAAATACAATTCTGTATCTTCTGTATTTATTAAGTTATTTAAACGAACAAAAACTGGTTTAAAACTCATTAAAGGCAGTATACATCTACAGTAACAATAAAGTAGAGACTACATTAATAAATCGTCGACATTTCACTACTTTATTTCACTGTAGCAAAAACCATTATTTGCGCCGAATGCACCTAATATTTGAATCATTTTGTTTTGTGTGTATACAAACCAATGTATGTATGTTTAGCTATGCAAGTGACTTCTCCGATTCAAGTTTAGTTTATTTATGCTATACCAAGCGATAGTCATATGAGTATATGTTGTGTTACACTGAAAAGAAAACTCTGTCAGCATCTGTTATTACAGTGTTTCTCAACCAAGGTTTCTGGTAGCCTTATGCAGCTGTTTTCGCTCAGTATTTTAGTTATTTATACTCTCTCTGTGTTCAGAGTGATTTCTTATAGCTATCAAGAGCTAAATGAATGACACATTTGAAATTGTTAACCATGTTAACCATGGCTTATCCTTGTAATGTAGCAAATAAATTAGCTTGGGTATGATGTATACAGGCTTCTGATATTACTGTAGAAAATCTGGAATATTTGTTGTGCGATTATGAAGGAGATGTTTAGGATATAGTTAGCAGTGACATGTACTGGTCTACAGATGGCATGTTAGGTACTCCATTGTTTGGGGGAAGTGGCGGGTCAAATATGGGTTATGTTAATCAGCTATTACTAGGTATCCCTCTTTACGAAAAACAGTTAAATGGTAAAAAAAGTATTTTTATACCACTGGATGTAACCATGCACAATTGTTTAGTAATTTTCAGAGCTGTAAATTCATGCAAGACATTCATCTATCTGTACTTGCGCGTATAAATAGCTTGTAACCTAATTGAGTATTATAATACTCAGAGGTAAGGGGTAAGAAATTCACCACGATATCACCCCTCATACTTGAGAGAAAACACTTACCTAAAAGCATACCACCCACAACCAAAAAAGTCGCAACCATTTCGAAAATGTCTAGTGTGTAGCGAAAAAGAAGTTTGCAAGGAAACCAATATTATTTGGTATGAATCTGCAGATGTGCTCTTGGGTGTTTATCCAGGTTTGGAGTTGTACAATTCAAAAAGAAACCTTTAAGGGTACGTTTATATCCCTTATAGAACTAATTTAAATTTATTGTAAAATAGGAAGATTAAAATAATTGGCGTTAAATGAGCATTAAATGCATGTATGTGCAGGACGTCTATACACATCCATATCGGTTTGGGGCATTTTAACTTGGACGTCATATGACGTCCATATCGGTGAAAGGTTTAAGACAATGATACAATGAAAGAATAAACTAACAAGTAAATAATTCATTGTATTTATGCCACTAAATTTCAGATATTATGATTTTGTGGCAGAAATAGTGTGATATTTGCAAAATTTGTTCCTACTGATATTTTTGTAAAGTTTTGGAATGTTTAGGAGGCTGCACCAAAACGACCTTATTTATAAGTTGAATTTGAAACTTGTCAGCATAATTTCTTTAAACTGTTAAGGACTCGTATAGAGTTTTGGCTCATGCTTTTTGGTGTGCTAAAGTCTGCTTATAAGCTGCCCTTAATTTCTTACAATATTTCAGCTAAATTTAAGATTTTTCACAAATTTGCTTCAAAGTCATCACATAAGGTTTCAGCTTATTAAGAACTTTGCCTAAAATTTGTAAGACTTTAAGAGGTTGTCCATATAAACTCCCCTTTCTTTATACCAATTTCAGCAAAATTTTAAATTTATGAATAAACAATTTTAGATGCCTGTGAATAAAACTTCAGTTCCACATGTGAGTGATTCAAGGGCTGTTTTCATAGGTACAATATGGTAAGGAATGCATCCATTCCCAGATGCCTTCACTCAATTATTTTCAGCCTTGTAATTTTTCTCCCAAATTAAAAATCACTAAGCGAGCAGTGGAAGAGAGTAGACATGTAGCGGTGATGCTCCTGAGACTGTGAGGAAAAGGCAGCTAGAAGACATTTGCAACCAAGTGGCAACATCAGCAGCAACAACACAATAACAACAATAATAATACTTAATCATCAGCTTATGTTTATACAGAAAGTAGGCAATCCGTCAACTTATAATTATGTGTGTGCGTGCGTGTGTGGCTTTTTGGCCATATTGTAATAAATATGCTTAACTTGTTAACAGCAACAAGTCATAATATTTACAATATATAATACAAATCTACATGCATAACATTAAAACTGATAATTTTGAGTACATTAATATCTCATTTAGTTAAATACATTTTAAAGCACTTTTGAACTTTTTATAACTTTCGCATATTTTAACTTAGCTGGCAGCCTGTTGTACATTTTTCACACCAACATAACTTGGCAAATTTTCAAATAGGCTGATAGCAAGGTTACTTTTATTTCTTATGTTGTGATGGTGGATATTTGAATTTGTTTTCATTGGGAATTTAATTGTATCATATATAAAATGGTTTTATAAATATAAAGGCTTGGTAACATCATTTTTTGCTCTCTGAAAGCTTTTCTACTCGAATCCAGTCGTTTTAAACTCAACAAATGTCCTACTGCTCTATTATTAATAACTAAACACTAGTAACACAACTTCACTATTTACTTATTTAAATCCTGGGACTGGTTTCAAAACAAAACATCTGCTTCATCCTCAACCACTCAGCTTGACACTCACCCACTAACTGACTGACTGACCTTGACCACTACTGGAGTTTGAAGAATAGCTCCTTATCTAACTACCATCTACCGGGGACGACACAAACTTATTGATGACATCTATTGGAGGGATATCAAAATTCATCACGCGATCCTTATTCAAAATAAATATCTTCTCCCAAACCATTAAATCTATTGGTTCTTTCAATTGTTTCAATAATTTAACTTCTGGATTTACTTCATGATTATATGACCAAAAATGATCAGCCACTGCCGATTTCTCTGAATTTTGTTATCCCTCCAATAGATGCCATCAATAAGTTTGTGCTGTCCCCGGTAGATGGCAGTTAGATACGGAGCTATTCTTCAAACTCCGGTAGTGGTCAAGGTCAGTCAGTCAGTCAGTTAGTGGGTGAGTGTCAAGCTGAGTGGTTGAGGATGAAGCAGATGTTTTGCTTTGAAACTGGTCCAAGGATTTAAATAAGATAAGTAAATAGTGAAGTTGTGTTACTAGTGTTTAGTTATTATTAATAACCTAGTTAACTTCACTGTCAGCAGCTTCAGTTTTTTACATCCTACTGCTCGTTTGTGCAGTATAAAGATTCTATTTATGTTTACTTTTAATGTGCTGCCCCATACTTTTATGCCATGTGAAACATATGTGTGATTAAGGGAGAAATAAATAATCCTAACAGCTGCTGGAACATATTTTTAGAAATAGATTTTTACTAATTTTTACTGCTAATTTGTCAACATGTGAAGTAAAGGATAATGTTTTGTCTAGTGTGTACTTTATCAGCACTATTTATGGATTGATTGTCAAATGTCCAGATGTAGAGATGCATTAAGTGTTTTGTTTTCAAATGTTATTTCACATTTCATTGTGTTTAGGTTTATCATTGCAAAGTATTGTAGTATTTTGGGTGCTATTTCACTTATGTTCATTTCTAACTCTGTGCTCACAGCACTACTAGCTGTGTCACACTTGTGACAGAATGCTGATGGAAACACGAAAGATTGAGAAGAAATATTGGATAACAGAGAAGAGTTGAAAGGAGAATGATGGGAATAAAGCAGAGAAGGGGAAATAAACAAGAAATTGAGTTAATTAGAAAGGAAATTCAAGACATCAGAGTGGTGAAATTGGAAGATTGTAACAGAATGTTGCATTGAATTTTTTCAGTTCTGATTCTACCTTTCAAATTTTGCTTACAGATAGTTTGTGTGTCAGAACAATCAGTGATAATTGATTGCCCTTATAAATGGAGATAAGAGGTCTGTTCAAAAAGTATTGTGAATTTTGAATTTTTGCGGGCTATGTAAGTTCAATTTTCAACTGTTTTGTGCCATTATGTTGGTACTCATGTCCCTCACTTACGTTGATAAGCTCGGCCATGTTCAGTTAATTGTTGACATTCCTTGGACATGTTTTGGCTCGTCTTCCTTTTTTTGGCTACTCCAAAAAATGGAACAAAGAATCTGTATCAAATTTAGTGTGAAAAACAAAATTAAGTGCACGGATGCATTCCAAATGTTGATTGTGGCACATGGTGAAGCTACCTTGAACCAAAGCAACGTTTATCGGTGGTGGAAAAAGGTTCTCAGAGGGTCGAGAAGATGTAAATGATGAAGAGCGTCCTGGATACCCGAGCTCAACAACAGACAAAAACATTGGCCAATTGTTGAATCACTGTTAGAAAAGTTGCTGAGGACCTAAACATATAGATTGGCTCATGCCATTCGATTTTGACCAATGGTTTGGGCATGAGGCAGGTCGCCGTAAAATTCATACCAAAGTTGCTCAATTTTGACCAAAAACATCATCACATTAACGTTGATAAGAAGCTGTTGAACTCTGTCTGCAACAGCCTATATTTGCTCCAGAGGGTCATAACTGGTGATGAATCATGGATTTATGGTTAGGACAGAAACTAAAGCTCAATCGTCCCAATGAATGCTGCCACATGAGCCAAGACTGAGAAAAGCACACCAATTTCGGTCGAATGGGAAGGTTCTGCTTAGTTTTCTTCGGTTGCAGGAGCATGGTGCATCATGAGTTCTTGTCACAGGGTAGAACGGTCATTAAGGAATATTACCTGCAAATTATGCAAAATTTTTGCAAAACAATCCACTAGAAACGTCCAGATTTGTGGAAGAACAAAAATTGGCTTTTACACCATGATAATGCCCCATTATCACACACTGTTGCGTGAGCGCGAATTTTTGGCCAAAAGCAACATACATGATGCTACAGCCACCATACTCCCCAGACCTGACCCCCTGTGACTCTTTTGTTCCCAAAACTGAAGAGGCCCATGAAAAGACGACATTACGCCACGATTGGGGAGATGAAGACGGCATCAAAGGAGGGGCTAAACAAGATGACATAAAAACAATTTTTTTAAATGCTTCGAAGATTGGAATAAACATTGGCACAAGTGTATAATATCTGGTGGGGATTACTTTGAAGGAGACAAAATATTCCTGAATAAATACTTTTTGAAAAAAACACAAAACTCACAATGCTCTTTGAACAGATCTCGTATAGTTATTTTGGTGATGAAAAATAGAAACAGGGTCTATTGAAGACAAGAGGTACTACTGGAAAGAAGATTGGGAATAAGGACAAGAAATTATAAGATGTTTTGTGCTTTTAGATTTGGGTAAAGAAGCAGCAAAAGAAACATTAGTAAATTACAATAATAATAATAATAATAATAATAATAATAATAATAATAATAATAATAATAATAATAATAATAATAATTTGTTATTATTTATTATTGTTTATTATTATTATTATTATTATTATTATTATTATTATTATTATTATTATTATTATTATTATTATTATTATTATTATTATTTACAAACTACATGATTTACAAACCGCTATTATTTACAATATTTAGAAAGTACATGATTCATACAATTAAGGTGTTAATCCTAAACTACTAATGTAATGTTATTTACAGTCTTTGAAATAATCATAAAACTCTTGCAGATTATAAGAACTTTGTTCTATCAAATGGAGCTTAGTCTTCTTCCTGAATCGAGCTGGCTGCATGTTATTTACATCAGTAATCAGGTTATACAAGTGGATGCCCATATGTAATAAAGAGGTGATCCTTTTGGTTGTATTAGCTGCATTTAGGTGAATTTTGTTGATGGATCTGGTACTGTGGTTATGGATTTTATCGTTGAGGCAATATAAATGTACATCTATTGTTGTGTATGAAACACATACTTTCTAATATGTATTATTTTCTTTTGCATTATAAATAGCAAATCTGCATCAATGGAATTCCCCCACAATATAATAACCATAAGAGAGTACTGATTGAACAAAAGAAAAATAGTTCATTTTTATTGTACTGATATTCTATCAGTTTTTTAGTACCGAAGTGATACAGTATATTCTATTTATCCTTGTAATATTATGGTTATGAGATTTCCAGTTAAGGAATTTGTCAATTGTTATTCCTCGAAATTTAAATTCAAATGTGTACTGAATTAGATTATTGTAAATGAACACTGGATCAGTATTAGTAGATCTCCTGTTGAAGAGCGTAAAACGCATGCAATGAGATTTGTTTGTATTAAGTGACAGTCTGTTTGCAGTAAGCCAATTCCATAAGCGGACATAACATCAGCCAGCTCCTGCATGTATTGTTGAGAGTTTCCACTTACTATGAAGCTTGTATCTGCATATACTGTTGCTGTATATGGTACATTGATTAGAAAAGCTTAAATATAGATCAGGAATAAAAGAGGTCCAAGATTTGAACCCTGAGGAATGCCATGTTTTACTGCATTTACTTCCAAGTTATCGTACCCGCCATTTGTTCCATCCTTGATAGATATTATATGGGTCCTGTCAACTAGGTATGATTCAAACCACTTGTGTGCCAGTCCACGAATGCCATAAGATTCCATTTTAGAAAGCAAGATTCTGTGGTCAACCAGGTCAAACTCTTTGCTAAGGTCTGTTAATACACCAATTGGTGAATTATTGTTGTTAACCCCCGCTAAAGTATACTTAATAAAGGAGTATAATGCATTGCCTACACCTTTGTTTTTTTTTCAAAATCCATTTTGGTTCAATTCAATTCAATTTTATTCATCCGATTTCACATATACATATATGTTGTGGATTCACCCAGTATTTTAAAGATTTAATTATAATATTATAAGAGTTGAACAATAATTACTTAAAAAAAGTATACTGTACATGTAGATTA
This sequence comes from Mantis religiosa, assembly GCA_030765055.1. Classification (NCBI taxonomy): domain Eukaryota; kingdom Metazoa; phylum Arthropoda; class Insecta; order Mantodea; family Mantidae; genus Mantis; species Mantis religiosa. The sequence continues at coordinate 162,058,878 of CM060950.1, forward strand.
AACTTATACATTGTTAAAAAAATACAAGTGAATACTTTATTAATGCAAAACCTCATCAGTTGAGTAATTACATTTTTCAGTTAAAAATTGCTTGAGATAGAATCAACATGAAAAACTCAATGCCATGGCCGGGATTTGAACCACAGATCCCCTGGTTTCCGTCCAGTCGCTCTAACCCATTGAGTTACCATGGCCAACGTGTCGTCCTGGCACTAAATTCTCCATTTGACTCCTATATTTCCCCGGTAAACCATTAGGGGCTCTTGCATTCGAGATACACCGTTTGTGGCAACTTACTATCTTAAGTACTTGAGTCCCAGGCTTCATCATTTAACTCTTATTATTTAAGTTAATTGATGGAAATTAATGCTCAATGGGTTAGAGCGACTGGACGGAAACCAGGGGATCCGTAGTTCAAATCCTGGCCATGGCATTGAATTTTTCATGTTGTCTCTATCGAAAACCTTAGCCTATATATGGCTAGTGTGAAGAAATGATTAATTTCCATCAATTAACTTAAATTGCTTTGAGATATTTGTTGAAGTGCGGAATGGAATTTATATTTTTTATTTCAATAGGTAATTTGCTTTAAAATTTAATGCCTCTATAGTAGAAACTATTTTCAAACAATTTTTTGTTCTCTGGGGTTATATGTAGTTTTGCTCTATATTTTATATTTTGACAGAATTTATGAATTTATGGTAAAATGTTTTATGTATGTTTGCAATAATACAGTTGTTTCATATGAATACAAGAGGCATCCAGAAAGTAAGTTCTGTTTCAATTTATCTCCGCTGCAGCGCTGCGATCACAGTTCCGTACATGTGCGGTAGACGTTCTGTATCAAGGAGAAGAAACATGCGCCATTGTGAGATCGCTGTCAGCCACTTACGCTTTGTTGTGCTTGTTTACAATGTCAGTGTTGATTGAAAATCCCGCTGCTTGTGAAATCAGACCTGTGATTTGTTTTCTGAATGCTAGGAAAGTGAAACCAATTGAAATTTATCGGCAAATTTGCGATGTCAAAAGGTGTTGTGTTTCTTCACGACAACGCACAACCACACACTGCAAATGCGATGAAAAACATCCTACAGAGATTTGGCAGGGACATGTTTGACCATCCCCTCACCCCACCCCCCGTACAGCACTGACCTCGCTCCTAGCGACTTTCATCTTATTTTGCATCTCAAATCTTTCCTTGGCTGTCAACACTTCAACAATGACGAAGAGCTGAAAGAAAATGTTTCCAACAGGTTGAAGACACAGGCGGCAAACTTCTGTGAAGAAGGTATACAAAAACTTGTGCCTCACTATGACAAATGCCTGCAAAATTTCGGCAGTTATGTGGAAAAGTAGTTTAAGAATTGTAGAATTTTGTGCAATAAATTTTTTTCTGTATCTGTACACAATTTAATTTTATTACCAAACAGAACTTACTTTCTGGACATACCTCGTATATACAGGATAATGGCAAAATGTTTAGTTCTTTAAAGAATGGTTTGCAGCTGATAACAGAAGATAAACTGAGAATATTTCTAATCACCTTTTTGTGTGTGTGTGTGTGTGTGTGTGTGTGTGTGTGTGCGCGTGCGTGCGTGCGTGCGTGCGTGCGTGTGTGTAATTTGAATATTTTAATAGCTTCACTACTATTTCCCCACAAGGATATTCCATATAAAATTAAGGGGTGAAATTTGGAGAAATACTTGACCTTAAGTATATTTTTACTGTCCAAGTGTTTCAAAATGTTAATTTGGAAGCAGATTTGACCCAGTTTTTTAATTCATTAATATGAGATTTCCAATCAAGATTTTCATCAATAAATATTCCTAAAAATTTTGACTTATTTGAATATATTGTTCCTTCTAGCTGTATGGTGGAAAAAGTTTAATATTTTGTTTATCGAGATTTAACTGTAATAATAATAATAATAATATTTTGTTGTTTATGTGATGGAATGCTACAGATAAATACTTCTTATTTAGACATGGACTATTTTCTTTAAACCAAGAAGATGTGTGTAATGTGACTGCATTTATATTTATTTTTAAAGTGTCATAATGTTTTCCTGATGTTAATATGTTGGTATCATCTGCAAATAATAAGTATTTTATACTGTTATTTTGTTTGCTATCAACAAGATCATTTATATATAAAAGAAACAGTAATGAGCCTAAAATTGAATCTTGTGTAACTCCACAATCGACTCTGTGCTCATCTGATAAAAAAGATTTCACTTCATTTGTGCAACCATTGTAATAATCTATTTCCACTACTTGTTTTCTGTTTTTTAGGTGGGAACTGAAACAGTTTTGAGCTGCACCTCTTATTCCATGGTCGTGATTGTCGAGGTCGAATGTCTTTGATAGATCAAGGAAAATTCCTACACAATGTTCTGAATCATCTAATCTTTTATAGATATCATCACAAAATTGAATCAGTGCTGTAGTAGTGGATTTGCCCTTTCGAAAACTGTATTGAGATAGTGAAATAATATTTAATTTTGAAAGAAAGTTTGTAATTCTATTGTATATAATTTTTTCTGGTACTTTAGAGAATGTGGATAAGAGAGAAATTGACCTATAATTTCTTGTTTTGGTTTTTAGTCCTTTTTTAAATAATGGTTTTACTTTTGCAATCTTAAGACATTCTGGAAAACACCTTTCCCTTAAAGATAGATTTATTACACAACAGAGTGGTTTTAGTCAATGATTTGCACATGATTTTATTAAGAAGTTGAAGGAGCCATCTAACCCATAGGATTTTTTATTTTTCATGATTTTTATAATACATATTAATTCATCTTCTGTTGCAGGCACTAAGAAAATAGTAGGATACATATTTTTTTTCTAATATATATTTATGTGTTTGTACTGAAGATTTATTTATTAAGGTTTTTGATACTTCTACAAAATAATTATTGAACATTTTTGCTATTTCTGTAGGGCCTGATACTGTTAGATTCTCATCTTTAAGGCTATAATTTGGATACTCTTTCTTGTGCATTTGTATTTCTTGTTTGATAATATTCCAAGCAGTTTTTATGTGTATGTTGAGTTTGCTATTTGTTTGTCATTATACAGTCGTTTTGCATTTTTTAAAACCTTGTTGTATATTCGCTTATATTCTAAAAGATATTGTCTAAATGATTCTGTTGTCTCTGTTTCTTTTTTGAGTTTGCTTAAGAAATGTAGTCTTTTGTTTGATGTACGTATACCTTTTGTCATCCACTGGTCACTAGTTTTTTGTTCAAAGTAACCTTTTTTAGTGGCAGTGCAATGTTTACATAATTATTAAATGTATTTACAATGGAAACTAGCTGCATTTACCTCTTTTAAAGAAAAAACATTTTCCCAATCCCAGTTTCTCTTTACCAAGCTGGTAGTTAACATAATGTACCTTTTCAGCACTCATACATATTTTATATTGATATATATTTTGATTCTTTTTAGTAATTAGTTTGGTAAACTTGTTTATTGTGAGCTTTAGGCCATTATGATCAGATAATACACTATCAATAATTTCTAACTTACATTCTAAAATATTGGAGCTTAAAATTATTTGGTCAGTTGCAGTTTGACTAGTGGTGGAAAACCGATTAGCAATATCTACCATTGCTTTCATGACATGGGAATCAAGTAACTCTATTAATTCTTTTTTTGTTGAATTCTTTGTTAAAAGATTTTCATTTAAATCGCCCATTATTAATATATTTTTATATTTTCTCTGAAAGTAATCAATTACTATTTCTAACTTTACTAATTAGCTGATTTATTGTACTACTAGGATTTCTATAAATACATGTAACTATTACTTTGTATTCTATTAATTCAATCCTGCATATTTTAAAAAGCTCACTACAAGCTAATTCTTCAAAATTATAAATTGTTTTAAGTTTTACATTTTCCCTAACAAATATACAGGAACCCCCACCTAATTTTTGTTTCCTACAGTAATGGCTGCCTGAGAAACCTGGTAATCTGTAAAATTCAATTTCGTCTTCCTTTAGCCAATCCTCTATTAAACCTATAATATCTACATCTCTTAATTTACTATCAATAAGTACCTCTAAATTCAGTTTCTTATTTCTAGCACTTCAAATGTTTTGGTGAAAAATCACAAGATAACCTTTCATACCTGAGATTTTGACATTGTTTTTTTGTAACTGTTTTTAGTTTCCCATCTGAGATGAGATAACTCTACACAATAGTTCTCCAAATTTATATGTCCCTGTGCGATTTAGATGTTCTCTGTCTCTTGAATAATCACTTGGCTGTAACCAACAGTTTCCCTCCAACATCATACAGTTTCTTACTTCACATATCCAGTTTAGCTCACTGTTTATTCTATCTAGTTTTCTGGCACTGACATTGCCCCTCCATAGCACCCTACTTATTATTTTTACACCTGGAGCACTTTTCTTGACGGTGGCCACCGCATCCATTGCATCACCCATATTTTCTTCAACAAGAACTTCATGGTTTATATCATTTGTACCTGCATGTATCACTACCACTTCCGGCTTTAACTCATTCATTTTTAATTTCTCCACCTGATGTTTTTGTTCATTTAACTTTATCCCCGGGAAACAGTGGACATCATAACCTGTTTGCAGGCTTCTCCTGAGAACTTGAGTAAGAAATGCAACAATGCTATTGTTTCTTCATGTGACGTGGGACGCTTTGCTACCGGCACATTATTTTTAACACTTAATTTCTATGTTTTTCCATCATTTATCATATCTTTCTTTTTACTATTTCCTTCACTGCTGTTGCTCAGAACACTATCATCTTTTTTCACTTCTATTAATGAAATTCCATTGGTTTTAGGTAAAAATTGGGCCATCCTTCTCATAGTCATGCTAACTGCCGCCATCTTGATTAACAATTTTGGTGATTCCAAACACATATTTTTCTAGAAAAGGTGCCACTCTATAAGTTTACAGTATTTTAGAGAAACCTGATATTAAGGAAATTGACCTAATACACAACTGAAACACAAACTATTAAGACAGGCAAAGGAACTGAAAGGATCAGGCATTTTATAAATAAATATTTATTATATGAGCAGTGGGAAATATTGAGGCAACTAATTGACCAAAGAAGACTCAAGCATATACAAGTTAGGAGGATATAAGGTAGGGGGCCCACATATCGCCCATCTAAGGTAAAGTTTAAATTAATATGTGTAATGTTCATCAGATTATCCCAAAATTAGCACCAAATTTCCATTATACCAGGTGCCCTTTTGGCACAAAAGCTGTTATTGGAACTCTGCCCTTCTGTGCAATACTACATGCATCTAGCATTAATACTTACAGCCCTGAATGACAACCAAGAAGTTGCAAACCGCTTAAATAAAGGACGGCTTTTCATGCATATAATACATGATAAATGAATGCTTTCCCAAAGAGCAACATAGAATATGTGTCAGCTGGTCAAGTGGGTTAGTTGCTCGAATATGGTGATGTAAAAATTCCATAATACATAGTTAGCTTTAATTATTAGGAGCATGTTGATGATATTAAATCTAAAAGTTCTTGTTTCATGCTTAAATCTTATGTTTCACTTCTACTAACAAAGGAATTGTACACATGCTAATTTCTCAGTGAAATAGAAAAATAAATTGTCGAAGAGTGTGGATTTCATCAGCGCAGTAAATGTTCAAAATAGCAACCCCCGATAGTATTTGAAAGGTTTCAATTACTGAATACCTAGATAATAGAGCGTTCATTCATGCCAAGTATTGATGCAGGCACAAATAGCTAAAGCCACTTTGCATTTGTGAAGTATTCGAAACTTGGTTGAGTGGGTCAAGCACAATACCTACCATAATAAAATATCTACTATGAACTATAAATTTATGTCTACCTGTCAGTGGAAAACATGGTGATTATTGTATTTTATAAATACCTATAATGTTATAAATTATAGGCCCCAAGAGGTAAAACAAAGGGTAATAAAATTTTTGAGCTGAACACAAAGGATTTGAACCAAACTTGAAGTGGCAGAGTAGTGAAGTAACCTGGATAATACCATTTAGCCAATGTTATCTTGCGAGCAGAGGTTCCTGTACGAATAATTAACCGCAGTCCTCAGATCCCACCTCAGATCTTGACACACTTCTTACATCTTAATTCAGTGTTTTGAGCTCATTTTGGTAGCTCTAACACAAATTAAAAAATGCATCTGCCATTACAGTTACTGTAAGAGCTAAAAACTGTTGGAATTTGTGATAGAAGTGAAAACAATCGACCTAATACTTAGCATTTTTTGACATGGCTGCACAACGAATACGTGTTGGCAGAAGATTTAAATCCAGTTGGTCCCACTGTGTAGATCTGCCATTTTGTGTTTCAATGTTATTGTGAACTGATGCATGTGATAGGCTCTTCCTTCAGGTGCGTATTTAAAGGTATGTTTAAATTTATGCTAATGAATAAAAGTTTGCAAACTCGTCTAAAGTTGCTACTGCAGCTCTCTGTATCTGGGTATGATGTTTATGGAATCGACATACTTAGTGATTGCTTTCTGTTCCATACAACACTTATGCTTGAGTTATCTACCCCTTCTCTATAACCTGCTGTGCAATTCATCCATTAGAAGGCATTCAAGAAAGGCGTAATTCACATATGTTGCTTAGCACATTGCATAAATTGGAAAATAAATAGGGGCAGGTGACTCACCCAGTATATTCAGCTACCACATCCCACTGTAATCACCTAATAATTATTATTGAGGCATTTAATTGCTAAAAAAATAAGAATTAAAGATAAAAGGTTCAAAAAAACTTCAAAGAATATTTATTTTTAATTTTTCTCCCCCTTGCCATAAATCATTACAAGTATGAAAAGTGATATAAACAAAGTTTTACATTTGTAAAACCAAGAGTTTGTTCTACATCAAAAGAAAATAAATTGAAAGATCAATAGTAAAACTCAAGAGTAAGGTTTTGATGGTACTTAATTGCAATAATCTATTGTGAATATAAGTAATTTTGTTTAGCAATAAGTCTCTCTTTTACATGGTAAAATACAATCAGAGGTCCAGTTTACCTGCAAACAACGCAAGCATAACATTTTTTCCTTACTTTGTTTTGTGGTGATAAGCTTCCTGTGACCACTTGAAACAACTGACACGTTTTATCCACTGCTCTGCATTTATCATTAGAATAAAATCTATTACAGATTGGTTATTTGGTTTTATCACTATCAGAGCAGCTACTTTTGTTATCAACTGAGACATAAGTTGGGCTCTTCCTCTTATGTTTCAGTTTCTGAACTTCCTGGAGAAAGATCTCGTCACCTGTTCTTTTAATTTTTCTTAGTTTTTTTATTTTGTATTTATTTATTTTAATGTTTCCTGATATCTTGTATGCCTTTGTTTGCTTTATGTTTCCAGGCTAAATATATTCTTTTTATTAAATGACTCCACGGGGGCATTTTTGAAGGGAGATCCATTAAGCTGTGCAACTGATCCACTCCTTCTACTTGGTTGTTTAGTGGAAATTTGGGTAGTAGCATGATGTCTTTCTGTGATACTGGAGCTTGTCCATATCTGTGATTGTTGATCTTTCACTGGAGAAAATTGACTTTTTGATGGTGATGGTTGTAGGTTGTTGATGAGAAAGATTGTGGAGACAATACTTCTCTTTCTACTGAGATTGAAAGTTGATGGGTTTGCAAAAGTTAGCATCAGTAAATATCAGGGAGCTGTAAGACAAAATGCCTGTTACTTTAAAACCGTGCATTGCCACGTTCATGTGGCTATCACTGCTTCTTTCATCTTTACTTTGTCCCATTGATCACGTGTTGATGTCTGTAAAATAATATAAGAAGCCTATTTCAAAGCAATGTTCCAAATATTGCATAGTAGGCAATAATAGGAACACTATAGTGAACAATATTACAAACGTCCTAACCTTACAATATAGCTAACGTTACAGACTGAACCAGCTAGACAAACTCAAAAACTTTAGTATCAAAAGAATGCTTATTTCTTACACTTCCAACCACATTACAGCTATCAGAATCATCTTGAGACTTACATACTATGTTAGTAAGAGTATGAGTAATTTGGTAATTCATCAGGCTGAAATTTCTTGGAAAATTTGCAAAATAACAATGAAACAATGCAACCTCATGAAGCGTGCACAGTAAACTGCTGCAGTGAAGAGGTATTAATTAATTAAAGAAATTAATTAATTTCCATCAATTAACTAAAATAATTAGAGTTAAATGATGAAGCCTGGGACTCAAGTACTTATGATAGTAAGTCGCCACAAATGGTGTATTTCAGATGCGAGAGCCCCTAGTGGTTTACCGGGGAAATATACAAGTCTAATGGAGAATTTAATGTCAGGACGGCACGTTGGCCATGGTAGCTGAATGTGTTATATAATATAATAATAATAACCGTTATTAATCCAGTGTATCAAATACATATTTATTTTGGACACCTCAAGGTTTGTTTAACATTGTTTACGATATGTACCTACTAGATTACAATTCATTTAAAAACTATGCATACATTTACAATTCATTTAAATTATATATGGATTTACTCAGTAGAAACTTTTAATTTCCTTTTAAATCTAGTTTTTGAGACATTAACCAAGGCAGCCTGTTGTATAATGCAGTCCCTCGGATATGTATATCTCTGTCACATATTAGGAGCATTTGTTTCAAAACTCAATAGATGCAAAGTTTTACGAAATTGAGTTATATATAGTATTGGCATAATTTTCACCTTCTGCATCGTTCTGTGAAATCAGATTTTGCAAAATTCGATTAATGTGCTGTGTAGAAGGTAGGGAATATTATCAGTTTTTTCAAAACTTGATAGATGCACTTGCTCAGTTAAAGCAAAAGTTGATAGATGCAATTTTATGATCCAGCATGTAGCAACTTCTATGAAACATGTGCTGGTTTTGACCGCCATCTCACTGTTATGATTCTAGGAATTCTCAAATCATTTCTGCGAGCTTTGTACACTGCTGCACTGTTGGCAGTAACTGTGAACTTAAGTTGTGTGCTTGGATTTTACATTCATTTCTGACAGCATTGTTATACTTACATGGTATTTTTATTCTTAGTTGAGACACTGCACTGTACTACGCACAACAGACAGAAGCTCAGATTATCAAACTGTACTAGTCGTAGAATGCGCGGGAGGTACATATTGCAAAAACAAGGAAAGGCAATCAAAATGCAAGTCAAGGAAAGCTCATACTCCAGCAGCTTCATGTTCACATGGTCTTGAGTGCAGTCCACGAAATCGTAAAAGTAAAGGGCATAAGCACTGTGATGTAGCTGATTTGAGTTAATAAGTGGATTTCATCAACATCTTTCCGTGCTCAACAAAATATATCAAGATAAATTCCTTATAAAATATGAGTATTGCATCTCCTAATCGCAGAGTGGTGAAGAAAGAAGCTGCAAATAGAAAGCAGAATAGCATTAAATACAGTGTGAGAACTAATGATGGTTGAGTATTGCCAGTATGCGCTGCAAGTTTCCAAGGAATCACAGGGGTGTCAAAAGATAGCTCTCCTGGCTAGAAAATTTCACTTATCTGGGAATGCACCAATGAAAACCAGAGAAGGTAACAGAACAGGAATATTACATAAGGGCATTTCTGCGGCTATAAAGCAAGACATAAAGAAGTACAGATGTAGAGAAAGCCATTATGGAAGAGCAAAATCAAGGAGAGGATATTTACCTCCAGAACTTAATATCAGAAAAATGTGGATCAACTTTTGCAACGAAAGAAGATTAAGAAATCTTCCAGTCTGCTTGTTGTCAAAATATAAATATATATTTTATAACTTCTTCAATATTTCATTCCGTATACCACACACTGACACATGCTCAACCTGCAAAATGGGACTGATGAAGATTAAGACAGAGACAGATGTGGAAAAAAAGAAAACAAACTATGCACAGACTACACAAGCTGCGCTCAAAAAGGATTTATCAGCTATTGAAAGAAAAAAATGCAGAGACAATAACTATTTGTTTTGATATGCAGCAGAATCAACCACTGCCTAAACTTTCTGTTAGCGAGGTATTCTATGCAAGGCAGCTGTGGCATTATAATCTATGCATAATGATTCCATCTAAAACCCAGAGCAAAGATGGCATTTCCTTGCATACATAGTTGGAAACTGAATCTGATAAAGGCTGCAACCAGATTGCCTCAGCTTTGCACAACTTCTTGTTGGAACTGGAAGAAAGGATATCCAGCAGCGCTCCTACCATTCTGACTCTTGCTCTAATCAGAACAAGACACTGCAAAGCATTTTCCCCGCATTTCACATATCTACCCAATACATGGGTGAAGTTATATGCCTCCTGATAGAGTTTTCAGCAGAATCGAAAAAGAGTTAAGAAAAAAAGAGAATATCTTGAGTCCTGATGAGTACATCAGATATTACAAAATCATGGCTCTGTGAAGGTGTTGTTCAAAGACTGGAAAATTAAGGACTTGAAAAAAAGTGCAAAACAAACACTGAAGTCAAAGCTTCCTTTCAAAATTAATACCCAGCGAATCATAACATATTCCAAGCAATCAAAGGAAGACCATGAAGTAGGTGTAGAAGTTCAAAATACATATTCTGCTTTGCCTGTGAAGGTGGATGTGATGAAACCACGCAGCAAGTCCTGCAGTGAATTCCTGCTTCGATCTCAAAATGTTTCCAAAATTAATAGAGTGAGCAAAGAAAAGAAAAAGTACATTCAAATGTAGCTAAATTTTTTGAAATTCCAGAAACTGCAAAAGAATTTTATGAAGATGTACTAGAAGATAATAATACATTTTAAAGCTTACATATTCATATTGTTTGAAATTTCTTTGTATGTATTTAAATGTTTGTTATATAAATAAAACAGAATATTATATTGTTATTGTGAATGTAGCAGTACTTAGTTTCTAAGTTTAAAACTAATAAAATAATCCTTATAAACATTAATATGTTGACTGTATAATACATTATGTATTATGAAAAGTTGAAAATAAATAAAAAAGGAATAAATACATAAATAAGAAGTAGCAAAACATAAATGACAAAAATGTAAAACATCATGTGTGAATTTGTCACTCATGCAGTAAAGTTAATCAGCATCTATCGGTTTTTGAAAAATCTCTATTTTCTAACCTCAAATTTGTACTAGTTAAACTATGCTACTTGTTTCTTTTCACATTGGATGAGACAGTTTCAGGAAGCAGAATTGAATGATAAATATATTTGCTGTGCTAACCAATTAGTATTGTCAATATATAGAAAAAAAAACATTTTTCTCAAATGCATTTTGTGCATCTATTGGGTTCTGAAAAAATGCTCCTCATATATGCTTAGACGTACTATATTGATGATAATCTTCATTGTTTCTTGTGTTATGAACGTTAATTTGGTTATATTTAGTTAATGGCAGCTTATCAGTTATAAATAGTATAGTTTTATAGATATACAGGGAATAAACAGTAAACATTTTTTGTTAATGAATGTGTCTCTACAAGATTCATTTGCTTTAAGATTGAGTATTATCCTTATGCACTTCTTTTGGTGAATTAATAATCGATCCATGTGGCTTTTGGCAGCTGCACCTCATACTTCAATGCCATAATTTAGATGTGAGTATATGTTACCATAATAAATTGTTTTTAATAATGCTATATCCTTGTAATCTTGGAAATGTCTAAGTAGGTATGTAGATTTACCAATTAAGTTGCACACATTGTCTATGTTTTGAGCCCATGTTAACCGGTTATCTACTGTAATTCTCAAAAATTTGTATGATTTTGCTTTTTCCACTAAACTTTTAAATCCATTATTAATTTTTAGATGAGTCGTATTTATTACACATCTGCTTCACTTTCGTACGAAAGTGAAGCAGATGTGTAATAAATACGACTCATCTAAAAATTAATAATTATTTCACTTCACTGTGGTGTTCCAATACAGTTAAATCTCGATATTTTAAATGCATATTTGAATTATTTTTTGACATGTTAAAACACATTTTTTAGTTTTTTGTATATTACATTTATGGTTTATAGATTCAGAGTATTTTATTAGCAAGTTGGTTGTATTGTTTAAATTTTTATTTAACAATTCTGTTGTCTCGCTCCAGCACACAGCAGTTGTATCATCTGCATAAGTTATGTTAGCATTTTTGGGGTGAATAATGTCATTTACATATATAATGAAGAACAATGGTCTCAAGACTTTTCCTTGTGGTGCACTATATCAAACTGTTTGTAATTCAGTTTGGATTTTATTTGTGTTTTCATAGCTTGTGCTCTGTTTCAGTTATTTGTTTCCAACCTGTTAAATAACTGGAAATTAAATTTAATAGGAGCCCTCTAATGCCATAGTTGCTTAGTTTGTTCAATAAAATCCCATGATTCACACAGTCAAATGCTTTAGAAAGATCAAGAAATAGTGAGCTTATTTTCTTGTTGGTATATAGTTTGTTATTTCATGGACATATTGTACGACTGCAAAGATAGCTGAACAATCCTTTCTAAAACCATATTGAAAATCTTGTAATACGTTGTTCGTATTCAAGTAGCAAATTGGTCTCTCAAATAATATTTTTTCAAAGATTTTGGCTATTTCAGAGGTTAATGTGATTCATCTATAATTACTAATGTCATATTCATCTCCCTTTTTAAATGCCCGTTTAATTAATCCCACCTTCAAAACTTCCAGAAATTCTCTACTTTCAATGGAGTAATTAATTAGATGTGTTGAAGGTTTTATGATTATATTCTTACAGCATTTTAGCACAATTTGACTGATGACATAATACCCAGAGCTACTTTTGTTTGTTAGAGCGCTTATTATCTTAGATATTTCATTTTCTGATGTGGGTTTAAGAAATATAGATAACATTATGTGAGAGATGGTTTCATTTGCATATGCATTTTTAGATGATCCTGTAGCTACATTTATGAAGAACTGATTGAATACCTGACTTATAATTACTGGGTCTTGTATAAGCTTGTTTATTTTTAATTCAATATTTGGAGAAACTTTCATTTTTGTGACGTAAGAATATTTTTTGAGTCCTAAGGTGCAGGTATACACATGCACAAGCAGACAACTTGCAGGTCCTCACCTAGTAGCCAACATGCAAAAGAGGTGTAACACTTGTAGACAACCTCTACAAAAATTCCCCAGACATCTGTGCAACACCAGTGCAGAAAGACATGTGGATGCAATTAGTGCAGGTCAGTTTTGGAAAATACTGACCATGTTTCCTCTCAGGTTTTATTGCTTTACAAAAGTAGGCTTGCTGTCCAATAGAAGTACCTATTGTACTGTTAGAAGCAAAGGCTGTTCGTTCTGTGCGTTCTTCAAATATTTTAAGATTTGTTCAGTACGTAACAGAGTCACGCTGGCAAGGTCTACGGCATCGTCTAAAAAGGGGCAGCATTCGTAAGGAGAGTCTGGATGCCCACATTTGTGAGTATTTGTGGCACAGTGACCCATTTCAAGAATTAATTGAAGATATTAGGCAGGTCTACCCTGTAGTGTAATGATTGCACTTAGTGTTTAGGTAGTGCAATTTAGGTACTTTGTAGTCAGTTGCTTGATAGTGTAATTTAGGGACAAATAAGACTGTTGGCAATATTGCGTTTAGTCGATAAACAAGGATAGTTCGGCTGCACTGGATTCTTCAATATAGCTACATATGCAGTATAGGTCAATTAACTTGAGGTGGCAGCTAAGTAAAGATGCACACTAAAAGAATTTGTCTAATTCTAAATCTGAAAGAAGACTGAAGGTGATTTATACATGTGGAGTAGTTGATACATGTACCATCAATAGTTCCACATGTATAAAATCATCCTCAGTCTCCTTTCAGGATTGGTAACAGACTTATTCTTTTAGTGTGCATCTTTACTCAGCTGCCACCTCAAGTTAATTGGACTGTAAGTAAACGAACAATTAAGTTATGACTTCAGTAGCATTAAAAGAATGCCCTCCAGCATGAAATTGCACTAAAAAGTAAAGAAATCATATTAAACATAGTTGTATATAAAAACATCATAGTTGTATGAAAGTGCGAAGAACTTAGAAAAAATTGCTGGCATCACATATTAGAAAAAAGAGCCCAATATTTTTATGTTTTTTACTATTCTTTCTAATTTTATTAAACTCCAGACAGTTTTATTAATATTGTCTGAATGGTTAATTTGCTATCAATACACTGAAATCTTGGCATCCTGAAGGGTATTTACATATTCATGTTTTAAACTCTTATACTTCTTTTTATAATGATCGGGTAATGAACTTCTATATCATGCATACACATTTTTCATTTTTTCTTTTAGTTGGACTACTTCTAACTGCAAGGTTATTATATGGTGTACAGTTTTAGAAGGCACACGAGCTGAACCAGTGCGTGCACACGGTGGCTGCGCTGCTGCCAAGTGATGCACCAGAGAGCAGAAGTTATGGGGAGGGAACGAGAAAATAACATTTGTCGTGTCACAGATTGTCAGAACGTAAACTTACACAGCAACCGATAATGATGATAACATTATAAACTGTAACACTTAATATTAACGTACTTATTTACTGAGAATAACGTACCTGGATTTTTTTGTAAAGTAGTTGCCAGCTTGTCATCCTACTCATATTCCTCCTCCTCATCTTCTTCTTCCTCATCCTCACTTAATTTGGAATCAGTTTTGCAAAGATTTATAACTAAACTCTGTACTGTGTTATCTCGAGCCACTTCCTTATGGAAATCATCTTGCAGTTTCTCACAGTGCACAACATGACTAGCCCAGTCTTCTTTTGTAACTCTGTCAAGTGCAGCATGCATAAGCCTTTCAACATTCACAAGACGAAAAGTGATGTTTCTTTAGCAACTTCTCTTAACCATAGCCCAAATTAATTCTATTGGGTTTTACTGGTAGTGATAAGGAGGTGAATGAATAATTTGGTTTTCTAATGCAATTTGATCTAGCGGTACCTCTTTTCTTGGCTTTTATGTTGTTTTACTTTATGTAATAATTCTGCTCTAGATTCAGAAGGATGGGATGTTATTTTATTATGTGCCAGCCAGTCCTGAATATCTTGTTTTTTGGAATTAGTACATGGAGGTGTATCTTAGAGTTTATAATGGTAGCTTGCATTATCTATAATGATGATGGATCCCTCTTCTAAAATATTTATGAATTTGTTTGTGAACCAATCTGTGTAGGAATTTGCATTCATTTCAGGATGCTGGTGAACATTTTTATTCCCTGGTCTGGAACAGAAAACCCACTTGCTTTCGGAAATGAATGGCAAATAATAACAATTCCTTTCTTGGAAGTGTTGAAAACAGTGTTGTTATAATAAATTAAATTTAAAGGGAATCGATTAATGACACTAAACAACACTTACTTTTAAATGTTTCCGGAAAATATTTCAGAGACTTTGCCTCTATACTCAACCAGCCATCAACTGGTTCTCATTGGTGTAGTTGACGATATTTTGTCATAGGTCTCCTCTGGTGGAAGTTCAAGGAACTTGCTGAACAAATCTTTCTGGGAGATGTCGAAATTGAATACTTTGTTCCTATTTTTTGAAATGAAGATTGGTTCCCATGTGGATAGTTCTTGTTTTCCTGATGTATGTTTTAGTAGTTTTGGTCCTGGATTTATGTTGTGGTATTTTTCCCAAAAATGCGTGGCAACTGCTGATTTTTGTAATTGTTTATATTTTATGTTTCTAAAGTGTTCCTTTGCTCTTGTTTCTAAATTTCCTTTGATTTTTCCAATATAAATTTGACTACAGTCACTGCATTCAATTTGATATATACCAGATTTTTTGTTAGATGGAATGGCATGTTTGATGTTTGAGCAAATTAGGCTTTTTAAGGAGAAATGGTTGACTGGTGCTACTTTAATGTTTTGTTTTTTGAAGAATTTTTTTAATTTATCATCCATGGGCCTATGATAAATTAAAAAAATTCTTCAAAAAACAAAACATTAAAGTAGCACCAGTCAACCATTTCTCCTTGAAAAGCCTAATTTGCTCAAACATCAAAGATGCCATTCCATCTAACAAAAAATTTGGTATATATCAAATTGAATGCAGTGACTGTAGTCAAATTTATATTGGAAAAACCAAAGGAAATTTAGAAACAAGAGCAAAGGAACACTTTAGAAACATAAAGTATAAACAATTAGAAAAATCAGCATTTGCCACGCATTTTTGGAAAAAAAATAAAAAAACAACATAAATCCGGAACCAAAACTACTAAAACATACATCAGGAAAACAAGAACTATCCACATGGGAACAAATCTTCATTTCAAAAAATAGGAACAAAGTATTCAATTTTGACATCCCCCAGAAAGATTTGTTCAGCAAGTTCCTTGAACTGCCACCAGAGAAGACCTATGACAAAATATCGTCAACTACACCAGTCGATGGCCGGTTGAGGATGGAGGCAAAGTCTCTGAAACATGCTCTGGAAAAATTTAAAAGTAAGTGTTGTTTAATGTCATTAATCGACTCCCATTAAATTTAAGGCAAATAAGTCGGTTCCCTTTCCCTACAGGTATCTTGAGACTACCTCTTCCCATCAAATCTTGCCATATGTTTTGTTTGCAATGGTTCTGATTTATCCACGTCTCATCAGTATATAAAAAATGTAGCTCTATCTTCAGATACCCTAAGCATAGTTCTTAAAAACTGTATTCTTGCGCCAACTATATCACTTCTTTCAAGTAAGAAGTTGCGGCTTATTTTTTCTGTATTTGAAACCCAGATTCTTAAGTATTAGTCCCGTTGAAGTAGGGGAACCCACATACTCTGTTTATTCCCCTCATAACATGAAACAGCATTTTAATAGTGGGGTGTTCACCATTATCATACATTTCATATATTGTGTGGCAAAGTACATCTTTTTCAACATCATCTAAATTGGAAACAGTTTTTTGTTTTCTCGCATGCTTTCCTGGAGATTTAAATAAAGGGTCACCAATTTCTGGGCTAGAAGTTTTGATCTGTTTCACAATATGCAACACAGTATGCACACTCAACATTGCTCACTCTGGTTGCGAGATCCCGGCTTTGTGAAAAATTGATCTGGTCCTGCACTTCCGCAGATGTCAATTCCTTAAAAAAAAACTGTACACTTTAAAAATAATATTTCTGGCCTGAGAGCAGAGTGCTTTACCCTTAATACGTACCACTGGTACCAGGCTTTGAAAGTGACATTGTTATCACTTCAACAAACACAATGTAAACATGTTAATTTTCTGCTTATTCTCACAGTTATACAAAGCACTTAACACTCAATTTGTGTTATGGACTGGTCCTGAACTGAACTAGTTTGCGCGAGACTGTAGTGATCCGTGGTCAGTTAATTTATTAATTAAATATATGCAGTTCCTAATGACACTTCGTAATATCTTACTCTGTAACTGCGTAATGAAAAGGAATAAAACACATGGGTAAGATTGGAAGTTGTATACATAAGCATAAACATGGGAGTCAGTTGTTTATTCTCGAAGTGATAACTCAAGAACCATACGTCATAGAAAAATTACCTTTGTATAGGCTGCCTCAAAAATTCTTGCTGCATAGACCAAGGCATATTAGAATGTTGAATTTCCAGTAATAATTTTGGGCACATGAAAAAGAGAAATCTCTGTTCTCGCGCTTGTGCTGTGTGTTCCAAACTAGACAACTCTGCACAACTATGATAGGACAGCTGCTCTAGGTGAGCCTTCTGGAGCTCTGCCTCATGTACCCTATAATACTGTATGCCTTATAGTATTTTTTGTTACTTTCTCTTTTAAGGGGCATAATACAAATTTGTTATAAAATTCATTCCATTTATCATTTGGTCTGTTATTCTGTAATTGATTAGATTATCTACATTCTCCTGAAGGTTTTGATCTCCTCAAGTTTCTTTATCACAGCATGTAGTATTAAAGTGTACCAATTGTGCAAAGTGATCAGAAATGTGTGTGTTTATCATGAAGTTCAAGATTTCTTGGATGTTACATGAAATATGATCAATAATAGATGAAGTATTATTAATTACTCTTGTAGGCTCTGTGATTAAATTTCAAATGTTTTATGAATTAAGTACTTCCATTACTGTTTTGTAGGTGTTTTCAATTGGATTTAGTTTAATATTAAAGTCACCCACTATAATTACTTTTGTATTTTTATTAACCAGTTTATGCAACATTGTTTCTAAATGTAGAATAAAGTCTTTAGCTGGAGCCACTGGTGATCTATACAGACCAAGGACTAATATATTTCCTTTATTTGTTACTACTTTTATTCCAGTTCAAAAACCTTTTCTGTGCTGAATTTTTCTACATTAATATTGGCAGCTTTAATATTGTTTTTTTTTATAAAGATTATAACCCACACCTTTATATAGTGACCTATTATATCTACTAGCAATTTTATAGGTGTCAATTTTACAAATAACATTGTCACATAAACCATGTTGAGTTAAGTACATCACTAAGTTGTAAAAACTTGGAGCGACTATACAGAAAGTTCAAGTGCAAAACCTTAAGTGTGTTGGGAGAATCAAAATTTTTGTATTACATTTAGAAGGGTAAGTTAGCCCTATTTGTGTGATAGACTTGTTTCTATTACCTTTCACATCCACCTTTTCCTTGGTTAGTTTCCCTGTAGAACATAAGATACTACTCTGCACAGCAAGCTGCCAAACTCAAAGAAGCCTTTACGGTTAAGGTGTACCCCCATCCCAAGCAAAGTTACTATGATCCAGAAGTTACTGTCTGCAAATGTATAGTTCCTCACTTTACCAGTCACTCAAGTTCATAATTAATTCTAGGTATACGTCTGTAACATCATATCTCTGCAGAATGCCACTTAAAATTATTTGCATGTGTGGTAATTCCTGTTGTATACACTGCACTGTGTCCATAGTTTACCCCATTATTTCTTCAGCACATACATTTTTGTTAATATTGTTGGTTCCTACATGCACAACTACCACTTCCATATTCAGTTTCTTCAGGTTTATTTCTTCTATTTTATGTTATTTTTTCCCTGAATTCCAGGAAAACATTTCACATTATAACCCTTTCTTCTACATACTTTGCTGGAGAATGTGAGTAATGAGTCCCAAATTATCAGCACATTACTCTTCTTTCCTGCATTCAGGTTGCATGGGTCTCGTTGCAACAAATATTCCTCAGCAGATCATCCTTTTTCCAGTGTTTCCTTTACTTTCTTCCGTTGAAACCATTCCAAGTGCCATAGCATTGGTTTACTATGTAGAGCACGTACTTCAATTAGCTCATTTGCACAAATTTTTTTTGCCATAGGTTTGCAGTTATCTAGTTGCTTTTTTAGTTCTTCGTTTTCTAACCTTAGATCTGTTACTTCCTATATTTTATATTCAAGATATTCTCGGGAAACAAGCCAGGTGAAAAGACAATTAGAAATCATCGCCAGGAAAGCTTCAGGTCTCTTACTTCCTTTTGTGCATTTTACAGGTGATTGTTTAGAATATCAATAACAAATTGTAATGACGCTATGAATCACACATTTTATTCCTGCTCCTGGTTACTGCTCCATTAGTCATCTCTGCCATCTTGTTTTGAGAAACTGATTTTAGCCGCCCAAAGCAAACAAATGCCCACTTTTTACCACCTTCTTTGAGAAATTATGAGAGAATAAGGTGTTGCTAGACAAATGTTTGTTGAAGTTGAGATAGGGAAGAAAATGAAAGAGCACAACATAAGAATGACATTTCATGTAATAAGGTTTACTAGATAGCATTAGGGAATATAAAAAATATATAGAAACAGGCTATGGAGTACCTACGAGGGTGGTCTGAAAAGTTTCCGACAACATGAAGATGGCAGCACTCGTAAATAAAAACTAGTGAATTTCATTGTTCATCTGTTGACAGTTACCAAAGTTTCAGCCATTTTGGATGTTCATAAAGTGAGTCATTTGAGTGAGTTGATGTGAGTGTTTTTATGAAAATGAACAAAATTGAGCATCGAACTGTCATCAATATTTGTTTTTGAAAGACAATATGCCTATGCAAATCAAAGATGAGTTGGACTCTGTGTATGGGGACTCTGCACCATCATTCACCACAGTGAAATTTTGGGCAGCGGAATTTAAACATGGCCATAAGAGCTTGGGAGATGATGAACGTTCGGGACATCCAAAAACTGCAACTACCGACGAAAACATCGCCAAAGTTCACCAAATGGTGCTAGACAACTGCCAAATTAAAGTGAGAGAGATAGCAGAGGCTATGAACATGTCAAAAGAACGTGTTTGTCACATATTAAACCAATAATTAGACATGAGAAAGCTGTCCGCACATTGGGTGCCGCGTTTGTTCACATGAGACTAAAAACCTTTTTGAAGGAACATTTCCAACACTGTTGGCACAGTTTAGGCACAATAAACCCGAGTTTTGGGACTGATTAATTACTGTAGATGAAACTTGGATAGACCATTATACGCCTGAAACAAAATTACAGTCCAAACAGTGGACTGCAAAGGGGGAACCAGCTCCAAAAAAAGTAAAAGCTGTTTTTTCGGCTGGGAAAGTGATGGCAACCGTTTTTTGGGATAGTCGTGAAGTTATTTTAATCGATTATCTTCAAAAAGAAAAAAAAACATTACAGGAGCATACTACACATCATTACTTGTCAAGCTGAAGACAAAACTTGCAGACAAACAGTCACATTTGCAGCAAAAGAAAATCATGTTGCACCAATTCAATGCACCGTCTCACACCTCAACGGTTGCAATGGCGAAAATCCACAAATTACAGTTTGATCTGCTTAACCATGCACCTTACTCTCCAGATCTAGCCCCAAGCAACTTATTTTTGTTTCCTCATCTGAATATTGCACTCAGAGGACAGATTTTCGTCAAATGAAGAGGCAATCACTTTTGTGAACAACTATTTTGCAGAGAAAAAAGCTGAGTACTATTTGGACGGGTTACAGAGATGGGAGCATCGCTAGGAGAAGTGTGTAGAGTTACAAGGAGACTATGTTGAAAAATAAAATAAAAATTTCTGAAAAAATGTCTTGTATCTTTATTAGGTCTGAAACTTTTCAGACCACCCTTGCATGTATTTGTTGGCATTGTCCACTCATTAGACAGAATGTAATCAGTCTTAGATAGCTACATCAGATCAAAATAGATTGTAAATTGTCAAGATGAAAAGTAAAACTATTAAGGGCCATGTAACCTTGCTTTGAACCCTTCCATATTATGTTGGTTTAATATTATATTATGTTATGTTGAGAAAAGAAATCTTGTTTGGCTGTAGTTTATTTCAAGTTCATAATAAAAAAGAAATGGAACTCTCCATCACTGAGCTACCAAATTGCTGCATTCATATAACATTTGTTTTTGACAGTGGTAAATGTGTAATATTTACTTATATCTTGTATAATTAATTTTCAGCTCATTTACAGTGACAGTGTCCAAAAAGGATATCTTCCAGAGTTTCCAGGAGCCACTGTTTTACTGTATTCGTTCTCCACAGCAATTCTGTTTCATGCTGCAGTACTTGAACCACATAATTTGAGACCATCATACTGGAAATTCTTGCATAATCTTTCAGGAGGAAGGTAAGTTAAACATTAATTTAAAAACCTAAACATCTTCAGAAATATTTTTAATCATAAAAAAGAATTTAAAACAATACTTTTGATCAAATTTGTTTATTCTCACCTCCAAAAAGTGTTAGTATCATCATTTTATAAATATACTTTGTTCTGTTTAGTGTTATTCCATGCATAGCAGTTGAATAAGTAAATGCATTAATGAAAATTGGACAATGAGAAAGCACTATCTGTTAGTGGTTCCCTATGGTTCACTTTTATCTATTGTAAAATGTAGGAAATTCAAAAGTATTTATTATATCAAATTAAAAATTCCTCAAATTAATTGGACTGATTGAAAGAATTTTCTCTTTTTATGTTCAGAGAAGGCATACAAAATAGCAAACTATCCTGGTTGTTTTCACAATTTCCCTCTTCCCCAAAAATTCACAAAAGGATAGAAATCTTTAAAAATCTAGCATTTAAAGAAATAATAGTTTGTGTTCCTTTTAAAAGCCTCAGAATATAATTTTCTTTTCACCTTTTGATTATTTGACAGAAAAGCATGCTGAGTAAATCAAATTTAGAGAGTTCACTAACTACATAGAATAAAAAGAAGTATTTCAGAAAGTGGAGTGCCATTGTTACTAAAATTAGGCAAGTGAGTCAACCTTGTATATACTTTTCTCCACTTACAAGTTTTTTATGAAGACTAGTTTCTGGGGACTTCTCCCCTATCGTCAGCTCTGACTAACTACGTTTATAATTAAATTACATTCTGTAACAGACAGGTAATTTTACAACATCGAGTTACTGTTTTTCCTTCATTTTAAACATACATCTACATTCAGATTCAGCATCCAATTCACATAATAAAGCTGTCCTCAGTTGAAAATATATCCAATGGGCAGATGTTTTCGGTGAAGAAAGACATTTCATTTTTCTCCACTGTCCTTATGAATATGAAAATTAATACTTCAATGGATACCAGCACATTGTGGGATACATGCTAATGAAACAGCTGACTTTCTAGCCAAAAGAAGGCAGTAAAATTAGGTCAAATTCATTTGAGCCACTAAGTTATCAGTCTTATCAATTATGTCAACATATAATAAAAAAATTAAAGAAGATACATTACAAACAAAAGGAAAACTGTGGGAAAATTTATATAACACAATGACCAGAATCAATACACTACCTAGAAAATCATCTGTAGCAACTTTTAGACTTCTAACAAGCCATGACTGTCTCAAACATTTGTTCAAGATTGGTATAGTGAGATCTCCTCTGTGTCCTTTCTGTACACTTGAAGATATGGATAGAAACCACCTATTCTGCAGCCCAACCTTTAGTCAGCATACCAATATAACATCAAAATACTGGAGTGCAAGAGAGCAAATGACGTCATTGCCAACTGCTTAACATTAGATGGCAGCCCAGCCTAACCCAACCCAACCCAACCCAACCCATTGACAATTTGTCCACTGGAAATTCTAAAGGAATATTTTAATTTTTTTATTGAGTTTTGTTTACTACTTGCATGTACAGGTAGTTTTTACCCACATTCTAAATTAGGGATATGCCCTGCTAATTATTAGCTTAATATTTATTAAATAATGTCATCACTACTACAGTTCTTAGTTTTTACTCACTACACTACTACAGTTTTTACTCACTATCTGTAAGCGTATGTGACAATAAAGCATCTTATCTTATCTTATCTTATCTTATCTTATCTTAGGGATGGTTCCACCAACCAATGTCAAAAATACTCTTAATATCTTGTCTGCTGTGATGTTAAGAATAATATTAACATCTTAAGGGGACCTGGACATGAACAGCCAGGTTTACAATGCTTTGTGTTTGAATTTATATCTCTGTAACCACTGCATATATTCAAACCGTACTTGATATGGAAGTGCACTATAATAACCTCAAGATATATCTCAAAGATTACTAAAATTGTTTGAATAGTTGGCCACAGTAACATGATTATTATAAAAAAATAAGATAAATTTGAATTTGGGTACACATATATGCAGAAACATACATTAGGAAAGTCTTTTGGCACATGTTCCAATCAAGCACATAGAGGGGTATGTGTTTTGCCTAAATATAGACAAAATAAATGTATTATTTAAGTAAAATATTTACTCAAATATTTCATTAAATGTAATCATAGTAAAATTTCTAAAACTTCAGCTTAATGATATAATTTAATAAAAAATGCTAGGGGATGTAGCTAACAGTATACTTAAAAGGTGTGCAAAGTTTCATGGCTATAGCTTTATTGGTTTTTGAGAAACGTGCACCTAAATATCAAAATTTCAAATTACAGAAAAATGGAAAATAAAATTGCTGACAATTTTGACTCAACAATGAAGTGGTTCAGAACATTCCAGTTGCATAATGCTGCCCATTTTGGCTTTCTCTGTCCTCTGCCTTCTTTTTCTCTCCTTCTGATGGTCCTGGCTTCCTTTGTCATTTCTTTACCTGACATTTCTGCTTCATCAACTAGCTGTCGATCAATGATGGTGAGGGCTGCAACAGTGTTGTAACCAGGAAGGATGCCTAATTTTCCTAGGACACTGACACTTTTTCTGGCTCCATCATTGAAACATATCACTGCATCCTTTGCACCAATTTTTAGAGAAGTCATGCTTACAAACAGTTTTTGGAAGTCATTCCCATACACAGCTGTTGGACTTGTTAGGATTCTGAGTACGACCATGTAAACACTTGCACAGAAGTTGAGGGTTGGCAAGGTCTCTGTAGAAGGTTTAATTATTTCCATTATTGCTACAGGAAGAGAATTTTTATGACTGTGCTCTTTTCCTGCAGCTTCACTTACTTGTTGCACCAAGAGCTTTCCCCATTACATAGCCCATGCTATGGATTTGCATCAGTTGAGATCCTATAAAATAAGGTGGCTCATACTGCCTTCTTATTACTAATTTTATATTTACTGCATAATGTCTTGTGTTACTTAGTTCTGAGGACATAGTACTCTTTCCTTTCCCACATTATGTACAGTTTACAGTTAACTTGGTAGCCCAGCCCATCCTAGCTGAAATATTTTCTACAGCTGAACACAATCACTGTCACCACAGTTTTTGCACCTTAAAAATCAATTTAGAAGCTCTGAAAGCTTTCTAATATTTACAACTACATAGACACTGTCACTGTTTACAATATTAACATCCTGTTTGTCATCTTGGAGATAGCAAAGCTTTCTTTTGGAAGCACTACCTGATGAAAACATAACCTTGTTTTCAGAGGTTAGTGGAACTTCATTGTTATTTTCACGTTTAGAGTACTGGTTTCCTCTAAACCTATGCTTAGGATTGAATTTTTTTATTCTACCCATATCTATAAGCACTTTCAAAGAAGCAGAATACCTAAAACACTCGAAAAATATGAAAAGAATGTGAAAATAAACTTTGAATCTTTGTAACACTCTTTGTGTACAAACACTGAAAACAAATGATTAACATATTCCAGGACTGCCAGCATAAATGAATGCACAACCTTCTAAGTCTTAGCCTAAATTGCTGCCTGTCAAAAGATTACAAAAAGTATTTTATGGATAACAGAAGCAGTGACAAAACTAGACATTGCTCCAGAGGGAGCTAGCATTTAAAGAAGGCGTGGTCACAGCGCTGCCATCTTTAAAATCCAAATTTAAAGCCCTTAAAAGTTAAAAAAAAGGAAAAAAAAAAAAATCATAAACCTTACATCTTTATAATCAGAAAGAATCAGGCTTTTCAGTAGTACATAATTTCAAAAATCAATTTTTTCGACATATATTCCATGTCCAGGTCCCCTTAATGGTATGTTAAAATGTTAATTTTAGTGTCAAAACTTTTGCATTTCATAAATGCATAGATCTTTTACTTTTGGCTAACATCTTGTTAACTCATAGACCAGTTGTGAACAACTTCTTTTAAACAGCCACTGACCAGACTACACAGCTTCTGAGCAGACTGTGATGCATTACAGCGTTCTCTGTTTCATTTTTTTTTTTTTTTTTTTTTTTTTTCCTGTTTTAATTGCGATGACAGTTGAAAAAGTTAGGTGCAGAGGAGGAACTAATGCTTCACCATTCAACGCCTGCGGTGCCGTATGCTGTAAAAGCGGGCGTTAACCACTACTTTTTTTTTTGGCCATTCAAAAAGGCATTATTATGGAACTATAACTAAGCCTAAAGGAATCATCAGGTGTAAAATATCCAATTAACTCATAGGAGAAGTGTGTAGCAGGTAAGAAAGTCTCTGAAGAATTTAATTGCAATGCATGCATTTTTCCCAGTCCAGCAAGTAAATGCTACAGTTTTATACTAATATAAATCACAATAACTAAAACATCAAGTAGTATCTACAACACTTCCGACATTTTAGAACATTTTTGCACACAACATTGAAACTAAAGTGAACAAAATTGTGCTATTACTGATTAAGATTAAGTAAACTGTTAACAAGAATATTGCTAATTTCATGAAGCAATTGCCCGACAAACCTTCCCTATAAACCTACA
Organism: Mantis religiosa; assembly: GCA_030765055.1. Classification (NCBI taxonomy): domain Eukaryota; kingdom Metazoa; phylum Arthropoda; class Insecta; order Mantodea; family Mantidae; genus Mantis; species Mantis religiosa. Next base: position 162,084,994 of record CM060950.1, read on the forward strand.
CTCAGTAGCTTTGGAAATTCCAGCTTTCTAAATGAAAAGAGCTAGTAGCATAAAATCTCAGATTAATTAATACTTGCATTTAAAATATTTACAGAGTAATTAATAGGAGAAATAGGCATGGTTCCTCCTATAACCTTCCTCATGACCAGTTTTGATAGTCTGTATCACTTTAAAAAGTCCTCCTTTTGCTGGTTTTCAAATTCATTGTGATGTACTCTCTTCAGCAGTTAAGAATAGCATAATAAAATACTCCATACCAACAGTTTGGTTAGCCACAGCCATTTTCCAAAATCTAACATTCTTTTAATATTGTAGAGAATGTATCCATAGCATATTAATAAAATTAATATTAATAAAATACAGGTGCATATTTTTCTAATTATGTAAATATTAATGTAGAAATGTGAATATGTAACATGTGATCAAAGTATTACACAAATAAAAATATTTGTTAATTAATGTCCACTTATCTTAAGAAGTTGATGTTAATACTTCTTTCTTCTTTTTAAAAAATTGATTTCATGAACATTTGCTCGTGAAATAAAAGTAAATAAAAATAAAATAAAAATCGCATAATGAGTTTTGACATACCGGCAATTGATTCTGTTTTTAGGTTTGTTTCGTCTTCAGATTTTGGTAATGTGAAAAAACATAGTATCCTTGACGACGAAGTAAACAAGATGACGAAGTGTGTTAACTGACGATGCGAGCAAATTTTCTTGAAATTGATTTTTTAAAAAGAAGAAAGAAGTATTAACATCAGCTTCTTAAGATAAGTGGACATTAATTAATAAATATTGTTATTTGTGTAATATTCATTACTCCAGTGTAACTAGCTTCATTTTCTGTGTAATGTGATCAAAGTTTAATGATTATATTGAAAACTAACAGCAGTAATTTAGTGAACTGATTAATCCCAAAACAATAGATTGAGGTTTTACTGTATTCACCTGAAGTTTTTTGATCTGAATGAAAACTCTTGAAAAACACCATATTTAGGCAACTCAAGTCAGATAAATTCCTTAAGAAGTAGTTCATGTGTCAAACTATTTAAGTTTTAATACATTGTGAGTAAATCATATGACAACAGTTTTCTTATTCCAGGATATCTGTTATGGATCGAGAATGTCTGGATGTCTTTGGATTGGAGTCTTCACAGTCATTGATACAAACACTTATAAAAACAAACACACACTTAGTTCCTTACAGTGAACTTTTGTGATATAATTTTTCTGGGGACTGGGGCATAATACTTTATTTATATAAATATTTTAGTTGATAGGGTATAATACAAGTTGTATAACTCTGTTTCATTTTTATTTGTGCTCAGTTCTTAAATTTTCTTTTTCCTCCAAGTTTGTTTTTTAGTATAGTTCACAGTCTGTTATGCAGAACTATCCCTGTGTGCAAATTACAATGTATGTTAATGAGTTTGAATGAATAAATAAATTTGGGGCTGTTACTTTATTTTGTGAGAAGTGATGATAAGAGTATAGTGTTCCCTTGAATTATTGTTCATTACTTTAAAATGTTTAATTTTATCTTTTATATGAAGAAACATGGAAGTGAAATCTTTTGATTGTTAAGTTGTCCCTTGCAAAATTTAATTCAGACTTTAAAAGATTAGTGATAGATAACCATTTTCTTTGAGAAATTGTTCATTACCAACAGGAATGTTTTACCAACAAAGTTTATATGATAAATCCTTCATAATGTCAGAACTCTTTGTGATGTTATTTTTCGTATGAAGTAGTTTAAAATATACTGTTAAATAAAAAAGCAACTATACGTTTTGTTCCTGCATAGTATTTTTGTTTGCACTTGCTGTTAAGATATAGTTCACAATGTGAGGTTACAGAAAAATATTCTCATGCAGAACAAACCACACTATTCATTGTACAAAATGTACTCGTGGAGTCAAATAATTGATTTTGAGACAGTCATTATATTTTGTGAGAATTAACTCTTTCACTGCAGATATCAATTGTGTTGTAAAGGTTTTTCCTATTTTGTAAGTCTTTATTTTTTTAAAGTATAACATCAGCAGTCATCTACAGCAACTTTTCTGACTGTTTCAGGATGTTTTATGTTAATACCTTACAATATTTTATGGAATTCACCAATCTGTAGTCAAAATAACTCTGCAAGGTGGGTCTGTGAGTCTGCTAATATTTCGGCAGTGAAAGGGTTAATGATGTATTACACTATTTATTTGGATACTGTGACCAGATGTTGTGCATCTTAACTCTGTGTGAATATCCAGCATTTAAAGATTGCATTTAATAATATCCTTGTTTACATATTCTTTGCATCAATAAGATTATTATGTGTTTCAAATGGGAAGAATTCTGGAGTTCAGCTAATCAGATATCTTAGAGCACTCAGCATTACCAACTTGTTACCCCCACTATTTTTATATTCCCCTCTCTCGCACACTCATACAACATTCAGGTCTGCTTGGCGCTAGACTTAAGGGTAACCAAATTAAATTTTCCAAATTTTTATAATGATGCAGTTGCCAAAATTACAGTTGGAAAAAGCATTTTTGCGAATTATGTATATTTTTAAATGCTGTAATTATAATTGTAGTTTATGAATTACCTGTTTTTTCTTATCCAATGGAACTGCCAGTGGCTCACCATATTGCTATCATGTCGCTTGTGTCAAGAGATAATTCATCATTGTCACTGTCTTCATCGTCTGAGTCTTGCAAAAGTACGATTATATGTTCCAAAATCTCGTCATGTGCTATTTCTTTCTTGAAATCTCTTGTAGGTTTTCTGCATGTCTCACGCAGTAAGAGCACAAGTTATTTTCTGTATAGTTGGAAATTCACCTTGGTCATAAAACTCGAACACAGTTCTACGCACAACGTCCTTGTCAAAGTCACTTAAATTTGTAACCTTCTTCAGAGAACCAACATGTTTTCTGGGCGTTACAAACATTTGGGCACCACTGGGATCAAATTTTCTTGCCCCTCCACTAATGCGGGACACACTTTCTTTACCTACACCACACGCTTCAGCAGTAAGTCGTTGAGCATTTTTGAAATCGAGATGATTTCTATATTCCTCATTGACCAATTTTTTGAAGAACGCGTAGACCTTAAAAATAATACTTGGAGCCTGACTGCAATAACTGCCTCTGTGACTTGCCACTAAATTCACCGCAAGAAGCCATTCCACTTTTTGACTCTTACTCTACTGTTATCTAAAGAATAAATATTGAACTGAATAGTTCAAGAAGTTCTGAAGAATAATATTGAAATAATATAATAATAGAACTGAATAATACTAATTTGAACTCTCCAGAGTAAATAAACACTGCTTATCCAGCATTCATTCATAAACATAAGCATATCACATTCCGCAGGCTAACAGGAAATGAAGTGTTTGCTATATCTCGAATTTAACACCTTGGCTTATTGAGAGTAATTCTTTCATCACGTCATATCAATAGTATAAATTTCATTTCTGAGTAACTACAGGTATATGTACACATATACAAACCAATCACTATTACAGTGCTTAAGCTCACGATGCTTTGGTAAATATATGTATATTTATTTGTTTATATTACGAAAACTATTTGAGCTGATACACTTTTACATGGTTCTTAAATGGAAGAACAACTGAATAATACTGCTTTGAACTCTCTAGAGTAAATAGAGGTTACAAACCATTTGTAAACAAGGATATAATTGTGACCAGTCACATTTTGCCAGGCCAGGAGGAAGTGCATTGTTCCCTCTCACTTGAAATTAGCAAACACCTTGGCTTCTTCAAAGTAATTCTTTTATCATGTCATGTCAAACATTTACGTTTTAGTTCTGAGTAATTACAAATATACATACACACATACATGCCAACCAATAATGCTATTCATTACAGTGCTTACGTAGTGATGCATTGTAATATAATAGTGCTTTATTTATTTGTATTAGGAAAACTATTTGACCTAAAAATATGGGTTTTCACAGTTATGTTAGATACATTACTCATTACAAAATAATGTCAAATGGAAATGGAAATGTTAAACAGGATGTGAGTGGGGATGTGGACACACCTAGCAGTAACTCAACCACTAAATCAACAAATAAGAGTGTACAGCCCCTAGAAATATTTTATCAGAATGTACAGAGTCTGGGAAATAATGCATGTGAAGCATTAGGTGATACATACTTTAAAAAGGTACAAGTGATTTGTTTTTGTGAACATTGGTTGCATGAGCAAGAATTAGAGACTATTCGAATTGAAGGGTTTAGCCTAGTAGCCAGTTTCTGCCGTAAAAAGTATCAACATGGAGGAACTTGTGTCTTTGTGAGCAAACATACCAAGTCGAAACAAATCCATCGATTTAATCACTTAAATAAGGAGTTAGATTTTGAAGCAAGTATAGTTGAATTACCTACATATCAGTGTGTGTTAGTTTGTATATATCGATCTACTATAGGGGATATCAATTATTTTGTGCAAAGTTTAGAGGAAGTAGTACAAGCCATTGGGTCGAGCAAGAAAATCGTCATAATAGGGGACTTAAATTTTGATTTTGGTAAAAAATTAGATAGTCGATTAACAGATTTACTGACGCTATGTTCCCTTCATCCTACCGTGAGTAAACCAACTAGAGTAACAATACATTCAGCCACAATTTTAGACCAGATTTTAATACCCAATGATTTTACTAATACTGTCATACAAGTTATTGATACAGGTTTTTCTTATCACTATGCATTATCAGCTACCTTAAATGATTATACTACCATAAACAGAAACACTAAACAGCCTTTGTTAAAACAATATAGTAGAAATATAAATAAGCATAGCTTAGCAGATCTAAAGGCTAGACTTGAAACAGAAGATTGGAGCCCTATATATGCAACAAATGATATCAATGTTATGTATGAATCATTCATAAATAGATTGAAATACCACATGGATATAGTAATGCCAATGAAACTGCGAAAGCTAGGGGAACATAAAAAGAACTGGGTAACAAAGGGTATTTTGAAATCTGGGACAAGGTTAAGATTTTTGAATTCTTTGCGGAAAAGGGGTACTGATCCGGGCTTAGAACAATACTTTAAGAAATATAAAGAGATATATAATAAAGTTTTAATACAAGCAAAAAAGCAGTATAATAGTGAATTTATCAATAATGCTGAGAATAAACAAAAAGCCATGTGGAGTATAACTAAAAAGCATTTAAAGCAAAGTAATGGGATTAAGAACATATCTATTAGATTACCAAATGGTTCACTGCCTGAAGATCCTCAAGTAATAGCCAACATATTTCAAACTTACTATAGCGAGATGGTGGAGAGATTAGTTGGGAATCAGCCTTGTAATTTAAATATTGAGCACATAAACTCAGTTGGAATGTGTATGTTTCTAACACCGGTGACAGAGGCAGAAATTAATACAACACTGAAATCTCTAAAAAATAAACCAAGTGAAGGACATGATCAGGTACCTATAACAGTGTTCAAATACTGCAGTAGTGTTTTGGATAAAGTACTAAGTTATTTAATTAATAGATCTTTTGAAGCCGGACAATTTCCAGATGTACTTAAAATTGCCAAAGTAAAACCAGTTTTCAAAAAAGGTGATAGAGAAAAAGTAGAAAACTACAGGCCTATATCGATTTTACCAGCCTTATCCAAAATTGTAGAAAAAGCTATGCTAGTAAGATTTAGTTCGTTTTTGGAGAAGCATAATGTAGTTAACCCTGCACAAAATGGGTTCTGTAAAGGAAAATCCACAACATCAGCAATTTTTGAGTTTACAGATCATATATTGGAGGCTATTGACAATGATAATAACTGTACAGGCTTACTAATAGATCTAACCAAGGCATTTGACATGATTCATCATGAAATTCTGTTACAAAAGCTGTACTATTATGGGATAAGGGGAATAGTATGGGATTGGTTCCAATCATATTTAAAAAATCGGAAACAAATGGTGGAAATCACAAATGTCGATGAGCGGAATGTCGTACGTAATCACTATTCAAAAATGAAAAAAATTAAATATGGAGTTCCCCAGGGATCCATACTAGGACCCGTCCTCTTTTTAATATTCATAAACGACTTCCCAAATTATTTAAATCCAACTCGAGTAACTATGTTTGCTGATGACACAAATGTTATAATAAAGAGAAATGAAAATGCAAAACACATAACCAGTAAAATTGAAACTTGGTTTGCTGAAAACAAATTGATTATTAATACAAACAAATCTTCAGCAATATCATTTCGTCACAAACAAAATAAAAATGTTGGCAAACCTGACATCAAGTTGTATGGTGCATGTGTTCCTTATAAGACAGAAGCAAATTTTCTGGGAGTATGGATAGATCAGCATTTAGACTGGGAAGCACACATAAAATATCTAGTAATAAAGTTAAATAAATTCTACTTCTCATTAAGAGTAATAAAAAATGAGTTGTATGCAAGTGACATGAGAACCTTATATTTTGCATATGCAGAAAGTCTAATGAGGTATGGCATTATGTTTTGGGGGGATAGTAAAGACAGTCACTTGGTTTTTAAAGTACAAAAAAGGATTGTTAGATGCCTAATGTCAGGAAAAAAGTATGACTCCTGCAGGAACTTCTTTAAGGAGTTGAAAATCTTGACTCTGCCCAGTCTGTATATATACTGTTTGCTATGTTATACAAAACAAAACCTTGAAAATTTCACCACAAATAATCAAATACATCATCATAACACCAGAGGTAAAACAGACTTAAGAACAATAACACATAGAACTACACTTTATTCCAAAGGAGTTAGATATTCAGCAGTCACTCTGTATAATAAACTACCGGCCAATCTGAAAAACGTAAAATCCATGAGGTGTTTCAAACTATCGTTGAAAGAAATTTTATTAAGTGATTCATATTATGATATAAGTGAATTTCTAGATACACTGTAGCTGGCCATATAATTGTATATATTTGTGATGCATTTTAAATGCTGTGTAGTTGTAGAGCCATGCAACTATATATATTTATGAGTTCATGCTTAGATCTTATTAATTACACTTGATGCAACTTATTTTTTATTTTTATACTTATATTATTTGTATTGTTCTAAATATTTGTATTGACGTATCCAATGTCATTGTATTGACTTAACGGATGAATAAAACTACTACTGCTGCTGCTGCTGCTGCTGCTGCTGCTGCTGCTGCTGCTGCTGCTGCTGCTGCTGCTGCTGCTGCTGCTGCTGCTGCTGCTACTGGCGCTCATCACACACCACTTAGGGGAAATGTAATATGACAGCACTGCAGGACTCCGATTAGTTGCTCACCTAGCAGCGCTCAAGGACAAACGTCATCCCATTTGAAACAGATAGTAGGCCTTGGAAACAGTACTCTCAGGTTGTCAAGCAATTTCCGTACTTCCCCTTTGTTCGAGACCACCAAAGCATAGCAGCCAGTTCAGTTTTGGAGTTGCAATAGCATGTGCTGGCTTGTTTCCCAAAACAAGCAGAGATGGTTTTACCTTCAACTTCAGTCTAAACTATAACACAAATTTTTATCAGTAAATGAGAACTAAGTAAGTTCTTGTTCTAAAGCATAACCAAATGTTTGCCTAATAGTTCACAAAAGTTGCAATTTGTTACACTCTTACATATCAGAAGATACTTTGTATCGTATGCTTTTCAGAAGCAAAAATTCTTAGCATAAGTTTCCTTTGAAAGGGAACTAAGTAAGTTCTTGTTCTAAAGCATAACCAAATGTTTGCCTAATAGTTCACAAAAGTTGCAATTTGTTACACTCTTACATATCAGAAGATACTTTGTATCGTATGCTTTTCAGAAGCAAAAATTCTTAGCATAAGTTTCCTTTGAAAGGGAACTAAGTAAGTTCTTGTTCTAAAGCATAACCAAATGTTTGCCTAATAGTTCACAAAAGTTGCAATTTGTTACACTCTTACATATCAGAAGATACTTTGTATCGTATGCTTTTCAGAAGTAAAAATTCTTAGCATAAGTTTCCTTTGAAAGGGAAGTGAAGTTAGTGGTCCTGTGTTGTAGATGTATGGCATGTAAGAGAACCTCAAGCCTGAAGAAAATTAAGCCATCTTTCACACCCATATGGAATGGGATGCTAAGAACCGCAGCAGTGAAGGAGCATCCATTAAGAAGAAATAAAAACAAAAAATGTTGTATCCAAGCCTGGATGTTCATATGGACATGATAAATTATCAGGTATAGATGCATAAAATCGCTCAACAAACTGAAGGCGAACAACAAACCCAAGATGATGCATTTTGCTCTGTTTTAAACATCACCAGCATTATGTACATTAGCTACTTAAGGAAGGAACATTGGAGGGACAATGGAACCTTTTTCAGAAGGTAAATTTATGAAGAAATTACAAACTGGAACCTGACATTCGTGAATTTGTGGAAAATATTAGCAAGACAAAGTATATGATACGAATGTGTAGGAAGAACTATCAAGAAACAGAACATCTGTGTTACATGTAAGCTAAAACCAATTGTTAAATTTTAGATGAGTCGCATTTTTTACACATCTGCTTCACTTTCGTACCTATTTTGAGGACATGTTTCGCAAATCTTCGTTGAGTCGCACAAGAGCCGTAGATGCAAACGAAGATTTGCGAAACATGTCCTCAAAATAGGTACGAAAGTGAAGCAGATGTGTAAAAAATGCGACTCATCTAAAATTTAATAATTTTTCGCTTCACTGTGGTGTTCCAATACAGTTGAATCTCGATAAAACCAATTGGTTTACTGCTAAGTAAATATTAATAAAACTAATATACAAATAGTCATTAATATCTTTTTTCACATAAAGAAAATGTATTCGTACAACATGACAACATATATAGCCCGCTACTAGTAGGCCACATTGTGTGTGTTGTGCGTGTGCGTGCGCGCGCGCGCGCGCCTCACCTCACATTTTTTTATTACTCCTCCCCATGCCTGAGTAAGATTATGTGCTTTATTTATGATGGACTTTGTTAACATAAATATTGAATATTAATCCCAAAATTGAGTATATCTTTGTAACAAATCACTTACTTGCAATTAAGCTGAACAAACAGATTATACCTTAATTAAAAATAAGTGATACAAGTGTTACGAAAAGAATTTTTCAGATTACCAAATAAAGATCCTGTGCCACTTATGTGAGATCAGAATGTATTGACAGTCTGTATAGTTATTGTAACAAAGAAGCCATAGCTATCAGACCCATTGTTACCACAAACTTCTTTGAATCTCATTTTATGTGGAAAGTGGAAATACCCCAAGAGCTGTGACAATTATCAGAAGATTCTGGAATTACTAAAAGAAGTTGGCCCTGAACATCCTTCATTAGAGCTTTCTAGAATTTAGAAATCTCTGGAAAGCCAGTAGCTGTACAGGATGACTTTGGCCAGACAAAGACATGACAACAATAACTAGCCCACAATACATGGAAAACCAAATTACATCACATCATATACTGCCATAAATATGTACTAGTATTATCTGTAGATTTTCAAGAAGTGTGTTAAACATGGATGAAATTAGGATTAATATGACGTAGTAAATTATATATAATGAACAGTAAAACTAAAATGGTCGTAGCTTCTGTTAAATAACGTAGGATGTTCATTCTTCTACATTGATTCCATAATGATGAGCAGTCAGTAAGGCAATGATCTTGGCTGCTTCCAGAAGTACTGTTAGCTTGATAGGTGACAATAAATGGGAAATAGCAAAACATTCCTAGGTTAAACCATTCACTGTAGCAAAAATGTGGGAGAAACAAACTAAATGCAATCATTGTGAAGCTAGCTGCAAATTATACCAGTGTTTCAAGTAGAGTGTGTGTGTGTGCGTGCGTGCGCGTGGGCGTGGGCGTGCATGTGGGTGTGCGTGTGTGTGTGTGTGTGTGTGTGTGTGTGTGTGTGTGTGTGTGTGTGTGTGTGTGTGTGTGTGTACAAAAGAAACAGAGATTTTAAGAAAGAAAAGAGTTGTAAGTCAGAATTAGTGCAAATATTGTTTTAATGATTTACCAACATTAAATAAGATCTTGAATTCAGTCAAAATGATCCTACAGGGTTTTCTTTTAAGCATCCATCTTTTCTAAATTATTGATTGAAGTTCAGTGTGTATTTGTGAAGAAAAGTAAGGTGAATACAACAATTGACAGAGAGGATATAGTTGGGAGGGAGAACCAGATTTGATACCTCTTCCTAGTATGCTGCAGTGGATTAATGTGAATTTAATTTTAAATATCCTGTATATATCCTATATCGTCTTGTGTAATGGTTTTGGTCAAGTTACTTTCGAACAGTGAGAGTGGGCATTGTGGGTTGTGGTGTACTGTCCTAGGTCTCGTACAAGTGTGTTGTGGCAGTTTGTCGCCCGGTCTTAGAGATCAGCTGCAAGTTTCTTTATGAACTGCTCAGTGGTGTGTAGGTGCAGTTCCTCATGTAGCTGAATGAAGGGTGTGATTGCCGGCACTTTGGCTTTTATGCAAATTACCTTGTTTTGGAACTGCTGTAATCTTTTAACCGCTTCGCCGATGGCCATTTAAACCCTGCACGGCCGGGAATAGATACCCAATAAACAGGACAAGATTTTTAAATTGTTAATTGCTGCAAAAATGCTTCATAAATAAATAAACGTATCTTCTGTATTTATTGAATTATTTTAGCGAAACAAATATTGGTTTAAAACCCATTAAAGGCAGTATACATCTACGGTATCATTAAAATAGAGACTATATTAATAAATCGTTGAAATTTCATTAATTTGTATGACTGTAGAGAAAGCCATTCTTCCCGTCGAACGCGCCTAATGCTGAGTATTTTTGTTTTACAGACTATATGTGTATATCTGCTGCATAAACGAAGTGTTGGGTTCAAGGTTTATAGGTTTCAGTTTATGCTACCACGCAATAGTAATTCTATATGTTGGGTTACACACGCTGGAAAGAAAACTCCGTCAGCATCTCGCTAATTGCACAACCGAAGTTTATGGTAGCTGACGTAACCATTTTCTTCGCTCAGTTCATATAGTAATTTTGACTGTGTCAGAGTTCCGAGCGATTTCTTTAGCTAAAACACATTTGAAATAGTTACCTCAGTGCTAATCATGGCTTCAACTAGTAATGTAGCAAATAAATTAGCTAGTGTAGGAAGAGTGCGGGCTTCTGATATTACATCAGAAAATGTGGAAGACTTTTTGCTGTTAGACAGTGATTTGGACATTGATGGCAAGTTTTCAGATTTTGTGGGGGTGCTGAGGATATAGGTAGCAGTGAGGAGAAAAATAACTCATTTCCGACAGGTGTTCGTGAGGAATCAACATTATGGATGTGTCAAAATAACTCTAACACAAATAGACATACCTTCATGAGCACAACCTCTGGTGTACAACCACATACTCAGCTAACTCCTGACAGCCAACCAATTGACATTTTCACAAAATTTTTTACTACTGACTTACTGTCTCTCATTGTTTCGGAAACAAATGTATATGCGAGTATGGTGAAGGAAGACCTTTCTAAAGGCAATTTAGGACTTAAGAGTAGAATTCAGAAGTGGACAGAAGTAACAATGAATGAGATTTACAGACTGCTTGGTCTAATTATGCTCATGGGTGTTATTCATAAACCTACGCTAGACATGTACTGGTCTACAGATGACATGCTAGCTACCCAATTTTTTGGGAAATGCATATCAAATAACAGGTTTACTTCCATTTTGCGCTTCCTTCATTTCACCTGCACAGAAAATGTAAATGATAAACTATACAAAATCAGACCAGTTTTTGATAACATTATTTCAAAATTAAAAGAAAATTATGTGCCTAGTGAAAAGATCACTGTTGATGAAAGCCAGGTGCTTTGGAAGGGCCGCTTAGGTTGGAAGCAATACATCAAAACAAAGAGGGCCAGATTTGGCATAAAGAGCTTTGATGTATGTGAAAGTAAAACAGGATATCATTACAATAGCTGCATATACACTGGCCAAGGGACTGATAACACCGGAGAAAAAGATTTGGGGTCATCTGGTTCCATAGTAATGCACCTGATGGAACCTGTACTTGATCAGGGTAGGACTGTATATTTAGATAATTGGTACAGTTCCTCTAAATTATTCATGGCCTTACACAAAAGAAAAACAAATGCAATTGGAACAGTACGCTCAAATCGTATTGGTTTGCCAAAAGATGTGAATACGAAGGCTCTAAGAAGAGGAGAAATGCAGGTGCATCAGCTCCCACCCTTGACCTATGTTGTTTGGCAAAACAGGAGGGTTGTTACAGCATTATCCAATTGCAGCTCTAAGATTTTGATGAATGATACTGGAAAAATTTATGCTCTTAACAAAATGTCAATTTTCAAGCCCGATATTATCCAGGAATACAATATACATATGGGTGGAGTGGATCTAGTAGATCAGGTATTACACGCATATCCCTCTTTGCGAAAAACAATCAAATGGTATAAAAAAGTATTTTTACACTAGCTGGATATAACCATATACAATTGTTTAGTAATTTGGAGAGCTCTAAACCCACGGAAGACAATGTCGTACCTGGAATTTCGCATATCAATAGCTCGCAGCCTAATTGAGCCCTATAAAATTCAGACTGGGGGTAAGAAATCCACCACCCACAGCAAAAAATTCGCGTCCCTTCTGGTGTGCCACAAGAAAGGTGTCCGAAAGGAAACTAGTTTTTTGTAACTTACATCCTCCAACATTGTCATATAGGACGATGAATGGAATGGGTGAAATGATGATGCTCAAATGAGCCCGGGGTCCGTGGAGCTTAGAGTTACCCAACATTCGTTTTTCAGGATAAGGGAAAACCCCAGAAAAAACCTTATCCAGGTAACCCATCCTGACCGACATTCGAACTTGGGACCTATTGAACGTGAGGCAGACATGCTACCACCACGCTACCGAGGCGGGCGGAAACTAGTATGATTTGCCGTGAATGTGGAGATGTGCCCTTGTGTGTTTATCCCTTATTTGAGGTGTACCATTCAAGAAGAAACTTTTCAAGGTAAGCTTTTACTTCTGATAGAATTTATTTAAATTTTCTGTAAAACATAAAGTTTAAAAGAATTATTAAATAAGCATTAACTGCATGTATGCACAGGACATCTATACACGTCCATATCAGTTTGGGGCCTTTTAGCTTGGACGTCATATGACGTCCATATCGGTGAAAGGGTTAATGTAGGTAGAAGCTGTGAACTCACAGGCTGGGGCAGCATAGGTTAGAATGGGGCGAAACAGCGTTCTACATAAGACGAGTCCCATTTTCATTTGCAACGAGTTATTGAGGTGTATTAACGGATGTAATTTAGCGAGTTGTTGGCTTTGCAGCGAACTGCTGTAATATGTTGCCTCCAGGTGAGAGCTGGGTCAAAGACGACCCCTAGATAATTGACTTGGGTTTTCCATTGTATTGCATTTTGGAATAGCTGAAGTGGAGGTACGGTTCTTGCAATTGTTTTCTGCATTTGGTGAAAATAATGGCTTCGCATTAGGCAGTGTTTACATTTAGGCACAAATTGGTGAGTTAGTTCTCTAGTGAGCGGAGTGCCGCTTGGAGTTTGTTAACTAGAGGGTGGATGGCAATAGAGTGAGTGATGATGGTGGTATTGTCTGCGTACATGAAGTAAACAATTAACAGGATTTTTGGGATATCGTTTATGTAAATGTTACAAAGCACGGGGCCTAATATGCTCCCTTGTGTGATGCCTGCATGGATTAATTTTGGTGTGGATTTGGTGTCAACTAAGGATTGGAAGGTTCAATCTGATAAGTAGTTGGCGATCAGTTTCAGCATTGAGTCGGGAATATTATATTGGTGCATTTTACGTATGAGGCCTTAGTGCCAAACATGGTTGAAGGCTGCTCTATATCAATTAAAACAGCAGCAGTGGATCTGTGGGTGTTGAAGCCCTTAGTTAAGTACTCTGTGGCTCTTACTAGTAGTAGTGTCATGGAGTGTTAGGCTCGGAAGCCAAACTGCTTCGGGATTGAGATATTGTGCCTGATAATGAATGAAGTCTTTAGGATTACTTTTCTAGCAATTTGCTGATGGTGTTCAGTAAGCTGATTGGGCGATAACTGCCGAGATTAGTCAGGTCTTTTATTTTTGGGGAAGTAGAAAACCAGGCATTTTCCCAGCCTTTGGGATAATAGCCCATGTCCAGAATGGTGTTAAATAGTCTTGTCATGGTCGTGATGGTGGTGCTTGGGAGCTGTTTCAGCACTTTGTTGGGGATGCCGTCGGGGCCAGGGGCTTTGCGGTTTGGAAGGTGCCTGATAAGCCAGTGAATTTTGGAGTCGCAGGTCTAGCATATTTTGTTTTGGCATTGTCTCTGTAGTACTAGGAGCATTCGAAAATGGTCGGACTACAACTTTTCTTTGTTTACAGGAATCATTTATTGAACAAACTCATTCTGGTAACATTACAGGTATTCCCCGCCAATGTCTGTACATTTGTTTCATTATTCTGGCAGCTTCGATATTGGCATAGCGAACCATTCATTGGGGGTATTCCACCGCCACTGATGGACAACTGCATGAAGTTTGTCATTAGTGGCGAACTTCTTACCCTGCATGACCTCTTTCATTGAGTTGAACAGGGCATACTCACTAAAAGCCAAATCGGGTGATGTGGCAACACAGTAAATCGTAGTGTACACATGGTTGCCATGGTCTGACGAGTGGCATGTGGTTGTGCATTGTCTTGGAGAAGAACATCACTGCCCCATTTTTGATGGCAGCGTTGTCGAATGTGTCGGTGGAGTTGTTGCTGTGAACTGCAGTACCGCTCACTGTTGATGGTGGTATTGGGAGGAGCCAATCCACCAGCAGTATGCTTTCCTGATCCCGGAACACAGTTGTCATGTGTTTCCAAAGGAATAGTCCTGGCCGTGACTTCTTGAGACTAGGGCTGGCAGCATGCTTCCATTTCATAGACTGGCGTTTTTTTTCCGGAATCTCATGGAAAACCCATGACTCATCGATGGTGACCAGGTTCGCAAACAATTCCTCTGGATCTGCATTATGCTGTTGCAGCAACGGTTGGCATAACTCCACACGCTTCTATTTCTGCACATTGATGAGTTTATGTGGCACTCATTGTGCATACACCTTTTTTATTGTCAAATCTTCATTGATTATGGTGTGGAGGGTTCCCTGTGATAGACCTGTTGCCTGCATTAATTCATCTCATGTGATTCGCTTGTTCTGCAATATCAGATCATTGACAAGCTGGGTATTGTTTGGTTTGTGTGCAGTTGTTGCATGCCCAGTGCTTTCACATTTTTCAGCACATTTTTAAGTTCAGACACTCAACGATAAACATGGACCTGCAACTTGGTGAAGATTCCCCACAAATGGCCACTAACCTCTTGTGGGTGTCTGAAGCAGTCACTCCTTCCCTCCAGAGCAGCCACATAGCCCACCTTTGCCCGTGCTTGTCTACTTCCATGTTGTTTCACTGATGTCCACAAGTGTACTCACAAGACGGTACAATTGCTGCTCCAGTGCGCCATCTATGGGAAGTGGCAACATCATCTGATGGCAGTAGACAGTACTATCGCCTATCATCATCCATACATTGACACATATTTTAAACTTACACTGTGCAAGAGTTATAGGGGGAGTGCCAGTCATTATTGAACGAACCAAATAATCTTCACAAAAGTTAAAGGCATATGGAGGCGGGCCGTACTGCAGACTCCAGCTAATCCTAAGCTTGCTCCTACCAGCACTGCCAAATGTGGTACATGCATCTCACGCACCTGAACTGAGAACATTATATTAATTATAATAATTACTCTCAGTAAATGTTTGAAAATGACATGCCAGTCTGATAATAAGAAAAAATATTATTTTCTGATCATGAGCATACAAAGATCCTGTCTTCACAATACTTAGAGCACGAGAGATGCATGTTTTATCTTCACATGGTTATGGTTAAATATTACGCATAAATATTTGAAAATTACGAATTCCAATCTTATAGCAAGAAAGAATGTTATTTTCTGAACATGACTGTACAAAAATCCTGTCTCTACGATATTTAGAACGTGAGCGATGCATGTTTTATCTTCAAATGGTTATGGTTGCCCAACATCCATCCATTCAACACATAAGCCTGAAAAACTACACCATTATTTCCTCACAATATCTCAAGCATAAATAAATAATGCACCTACTTTGAAAACAGAAGTCATGCAGTTTGAAACAGAGTTAATTTTCAGTTCGTTTTCAGACTAGAGTTGTGTCATTTTGTTGAAGTGAATGGCAGTGTTAAGGGCACTGGGAGATTATTTTTACCCAGACAAGGCTAATTTTTACCAACATTAAAATTTGAATATATAGAAAACTAAACATTATCAGAAATTGAAGTTCGGTATGATTACTTTATAAGGATGTGTGCATTTAACTACTGTATAATATTTAAATTACATTCATATAGGTCCATGCAAAAGGTGCATAAATCACACCGTGTGTCCTGAAAAAGAATATTGCACCATATATTTCAGGTCCACTTTACTGGTAGGAATTTAAAGCTACATGCACAAAGTTTTATCCTAAATAACCTAAGATACAGTTTTATAATATGGGCTAAATGAAAATCACATATAGTTTATACTATGCACATGAAAAATTAATAAGTTTTGAGTAAAAAAAAGAATATAATATTTTCAAGGACTGAATATTTGTTTTCATCCATTTTATAAATCACATGGATGTAAATGTTAGCCGAATGTGTTCAAGGAACATTGACAAATAACCACTACAAATTTTGTGTCAATATCTTTTATGGTTTTTGAGAAACATGCACCTAAAGTATGAAAAATCAAGGTTTTGGGAAATCACTATCAAAGATTAAGCACCATTCTCAGGAAGTGGGCGTATCATTACGCCACCATCCTTAAATTTACGAATTAAAGGCCTTTAATACCAGCTGACAACCTATGTTATATATATCATTTTAAAGCTGAAGAATTATATAATTTTTAACATTAAAAACAAAAAATGGATTTTTTGAAACCTATCGACCTCCCAGCGCCCTTAAGTTGTGTGTTGAACTCGAGCTGAAATATTGTTAGTATTATATTATTATTATTATTATTATTATTATTATTATTATTATTATTATTTATTATACACATGTTATTTTTCCAGTGTTTGTGATCCGAGTGTGTGAATATGTAGCTCGAAGTTGGAGCAAGTGATTTCTCGATCAACAAATGTAAAGTGATTCATTCTCAGGGCAGAAAAGTTATATTTAATGTGAACAGGTTTTTACGAAAGCTCTTCAATCCAGAATATAGAGCAACTGTATATTTTTCAAAAACTCCACAATTAAATGTGGAAGCTTGTGGTGTAGGTAGTTACACACAGTGTCACGAATTTTTAATGAAGCAGCTTCATCCTTAGAAAAAGGGGGCATGCCGGTATTTCATTCTCTGGGAAAGACGCACAAAGTTGGAAAGCGAGCTACTGGACTGGAAGCTGTGCTTGCTGTGACGTGTGTCAAGGTAAGATTTTAATACCTAAGAAATATTTAATGTGTTTAATTATGGGGAAAATAGGTATAGCC
Source organism: Mantis religiosa (assembly GCA_030765055.1). Lineage (NCBI taxonomy): Eukaryota > Metazoa > Arthropoda > Insecta > Mantodea > Mantidae > Mantis > Mantis religiosa. Next base: position 162,102,607 of record CM060950.1, read on the forward strand.
TTTGCTGGCGGGTAAAAGTGCTCTTATGTACAGAACCTCTGTCGGTACACCTACTATGCTTGGCAGCAGCGCTCCGCTTGAGCATTGGCCAGCGTTTACATGCCTTTAACTTTGCGAGCGGTATAGTAAATTTGTTAGGGTTTCCGTCATCTAGGGCAACTGGGGACTGTAGTGGGTGTGAGTGTGTCTTGTAAGTGTGCAGGGAGTGCTTCAGCTTTTTCGATGTTGGTGGTGTCTATGCTGCCATTGTGGTGAAATGGTGGGATGTTGGGATTATCTTTTGTCAAGGCTTTAACGATGCGCCATACAGTTGCCTGTTGAGGGTCGAGGTCTTAAAGTACCGTGTGCCATTGTTGCATCAGGGATTTAGCTGTGCGGCGACGTATTTTCACATTAAGGTCTTTAAGCCTCGTGAAGTGTTTGGGGTGGCTTGAGCGTTGCCAACTTCTTCGAGCTCTTTTCCTTTCGGTGGTCAGAGCTTTAATGTCCGGTGGGAGTGGCTGTGCAAGGGATTTGTGTGTCTGTATGGGTACAGCACGGGTAATGGCTTGAGTGTTGCCAACGTCTTCAAGCTCTGTTCCTTTCGGTGGTCAGAGCTTTAATGTCCGATGGGAGTGGCTGTGCATGAGATTTGTGTGTCTGTATGGGCACAGCTTGGGTAATGGCGAATTTTATGGAGTACTCGAGTCTCTGGGCCACTGCATCAATTTCATCTGATTCTACATGAGGAGTGAGTGGTAGGGTTTCTTCCAGTGTGGTGCGGAAGCTTTCCCAATCGGCTTTATTAAAGTTCTGCTTAGGGCTGGGTATGGGAGGAGCAAGTGACCCCTGTAAAGTGAATACTACTGGGAGATGGTCTGATAAGAGTGCATTGTGTACTGTGGGGGTTGACTTGTCTGGCCGAGATTTCTAATGAGTGCAATGTTTAATATACTAGGTTGCTGTCTGGGGTTAAAGAGGATGTGCGTGGGTGTGTGCGGGAGCTATGACTAAATAGTCTGATTGTTGAGCATGTCTACTGAGTTTTGTGTCGGCCCTGTTACTGGTCAGGCAATGCCAGTCCGTGTGCTTGGCACTGAGGTCCCCTGGAATTTTACAGTGGGATGGATGTTAAGTAGAGTGTCAATGTCTGCTGTGGCTGTCTTCTGGAAAGTTGTACGCTACAGTGAGTAGTAGCTAGTAGTTCCAAGCTGGACATATGTTCCTGAAGCTTCTAAACATTGCAAGGGAGGAATGTGTGCCTGGTTGGGCAGTAGGTCTTGTTTGATTACCCCGGCGATCTCTTGTCAGTTCGGAGGATGCGGTAGTCAGGATTGTTGAGGCGGTCCCTCGGGAAGAGTCTTGTCTCAGTGATAAGTGCAGCATGTATGTAATGGGCATGGAGAAAGTCAGCAAGTTCTATTTTGCGTTGGCATAGTCCGTAGGCGTTCCATGTCATCATTTCAGTCGGTCAGTCGCCATAGAAATGTCAGTTCGGATTAAGGAATAGGGCGAAGGAGTTAAACTCTCAGGATCACGCCGGTGTTGTGGGACTGGGTCAACAGCTGGTTGAGGATGTGGATCATTGTATCCCGAGCCATGGTTCACATGAAGCGGGTGTCCTGGATGTCGGGTTCCAGGGTTGAACGTTTCCCTGGCCCTGGACCATCCCCTGGAAGCAGGAGATCCTCAAACCCCGTGAATACCCGAGAGAGTTGAGAAGGGGGTTAGAGTGTTTATGAGGGTCCTGGACTGCTCGAGGCGGGCGCTGCAGGAGACGTTCTGGGTGTAGGTGGTGGTGGTGCTGGTGATGCTGCTCCCGCTGCTGTATTGGGAGGCTCGGGGGGCTGCATCTCGTAGGCGAGTGGGCGCCGCCTGGTACTCCGGGCAGCCTCTGTAGTGGACCCCATGTTCCGTGCTATGACACAAAGCGCAGCGTCTTGCGTCCAGTGGTGCCCGGCAAGTGGCCGACTCGTGCAAGGCGGCGCACTTTGAGTGGGTCACACAGGGCGCTCTACAAGGCTGCACGAAGTGACCGAAGGCCAGGCATCTCCTGCACTACAGCGGGATGGGGGTTTCCGGTATTTCGCAGTGTACACCCTGAAATGCCAAACAGGCGAGTGAAGTGGACATTCTGGTGTAGTCGATTGTGTTTAGTTCCACCAGGTACATGGGGAGGGTAATTCGGCTCCTGTCAAATAGTCTTAGTTGTGTCACACGGGCCACTTGGAAGCCGGAGGACTCGAGGTCCTCCTTGACTTCCCGTTCTGCGTTTGATCACCGCTCTATAAGTCCTTTCTGTGGGGGTAGTGACGTGAAAGTCTAGTCCCGCTCTTCTGAGGAAGAGCACTAAGCTTGTGTAGTCGGTCACGCGGCGCAGTCGCAGGCAGAAGTCCCACGACTGGGGTGCTTGAGTGACCGAGTAGTCTGGACGGAACACCTGGTCGAAGTTTCTTAGGACGGTCCCCAGCTCCTTAGCATGCCGCGGTCATGTTCAGGGGTGTTGGAAGGTGGTCTTTGTGGCTTCTGCATAGCTACGTGCAGTGCTGGCGTCTGTGTCAGTAAGTACAGGATTGGGAGGCAGTGGTGGGTTAGCAGGTGTAGTTGGAGACACAAGTGGAGTCTGGGATGAGAGTCCTGCAGGGCGGTTCAGTCTGGGATCAACATGTCTGGAGGTAGTGGGTTTGGGAAGTTGTTAGGAGAGCGGTTGAGGTGAGGAGGGAGAAGTTGTGGAGACAGGTTTAGGGAGAAGCGAGGGTGCTTGGTTAGGTCACCTGGTGTAGCGGTTAGATTTGGGTTCTGTAGGTGGGGGTATCCGCGAAGGAGTAGCAGGTTTGGAGCGGGATGCAGGAGTGGTTGATGTGTCAGGTGTGTTGGGAGAGCATTCCGATGAGGTAGGTAGGTGATGGAGTGGACGGTGTATAGGGTGTGACGTCAAGATAATTGTCAATTAGAGGAGCGGGTTCCGCCAACCTCCAAGAGGCGCCAGGAAACCACCTTGCCTGGTGGAGCTAGCTCCTCCGGTGAGCGGATGGTGGGCCTACCCGGGGGGCGCCTAGAAACCAGTCCGGTGGACCGTTGGCTGTGGCCATACCCAGTTGCACAGCTGAGCTGATTTCGCGGCAGGCATTTGCCGTGCGGGCGAGAGCTTGAGAGCCCTGCACTTTAGGATGTCACGCAGACTCGGATCCTCTCTTCGCACTTCCGTACGAGGCTAGTATTGCTCTTCCGATCAGTAGGTCTTGACGCCTCGAAGGTCTCGGAGCAAGTCAGAATTTTGATTTCTCTTTTTTGCGAGTGCAGGAAAAATCCCTTTACGGAGTCCGCGTATCTGTTTCGCTACTGTTCTGGCTGATGTTCTGGGGCTGACGAAATTGCGCAGGATACCCCGGAGGCGCTCGGCGAGATCATCAAGCTTCCGGTGAAATGTTCCGTGTTGAAGTGTGGTGCCTGGAACTCTCTGCAGAGGTCCTCCAGGAAGGTCAGCTTGCCCGCTATAATTAGGAACTCCGAATGGAGGTCCTGTACGGCTTCCCCTAGGCCCCGGACTTCCTCCTTGAGCTTCTCCCTGCTGATGAGATGGTGTGCTGCTGCTAGCTGTTGAGGTTGCTGATGTGGGGCCTTTTGCGTGCTTGGCTGCTGCTGAGATGTTGGCGGCGCTGGTTGTGCAGGCGATGCCTTCCTGCAGGGGGGACAGAGCGCTTGCCTGGTGAAGTGGTTGTGCCCACCACAGGAGGCACAATAGCAGCGGAGGTCGTGTTTGCAGGCTGTGGTGAGACTGGAGGCACCACAATAGTGGCACCTCGGCTCGGCTGCACAGGACTCTGCTGCATTCCCGGCGGCATGGAGCTAGTCGGCTCTGTTGGCTAGCCTCGATCCTCGGCATCCGCCCTAGTAAGTGCAGGCCGGTAACCAAGGCAGCTTCCAGATCGGTGTTGCGGTCTAGCTCCATTCGGACGAGTTGTGTCGGGCCCTGGGCTGACATGATGTGGTTAGCTCTCATCGCCAACTGCACGGCAACTGTGGTGTACCGCACTTTTTTAAGTGGAGGAAATGAAATGTGTAGTGTTTAACGCCCGCTTTTACTACATACGGCACCGCAGGCGGTGACACTGATGATACATGAGATGAAGATGGAGCACCGGTGGAATGAGATGACGGGGGAAACCGGAGGTCCCGGAGAAAACCCGCCCCAACGCCGTGTTGTCCACCACAATTCTCACTTTGCGGTCGCCTGGGATCGAACCCCGGGCTGCCATGGTGAGAGCCAAGCGGTCTAACCACTGAGCCACGGCGTGGCCTTAAGTGGAGGAAAAATCCATTTATGGACATACCCCAGCTGTGCTGGGATGGCACAGCCAGGAGTGCGAGCTTCACCCTAAGGTACTACGCACTAAAAAAAAACCTTTACTGGAGATTAGTTTGGAGAGGAATTCCGGCAGTACCGCTAGATGTACCTGCGGATTAATGGAGAGGATGTGTAGGTAAGGCCGCATGGCGTTACCGAGGTGAGACTTGTTGTTAGGACATAAGCATGGCCGAGGCCCTGAAAATGCCCTTGCGGATTCAAGGTGAAAGTGAAGGATTCAAGGTGAAGGTGGTGTTAATGTGTAGTGTCGTTTCCTGCAGGAAACGCGGTCTTACCCTAGTAATTGCGTCCTCCACTAGAGGAGAAGTCTTGTTTTTTGCGTACTTAGCATTTCTGTGGTTAGTGTAGTCATTGCTTTGTAATTGTTATCTAATGGTAGAGATCGCCAAAACAGCGTTAGTCGTTTATATATATATATATATATTTCATGTAAGTATATGTTAAGAATGGTAGTTTCTACTTCGCACACTGTGCGATTGTCAATGGTATCTAAGCTTTAGCTGCGTCTGATTTGTGTCTAATTCTAATATGAAATCGTGGTCAAGATTGATATGCCAATGTCGAATGAGTGTGGAGGGAGAGGAATGACCCCTCCCAACGGAGCCGCTTTGATTAAGAGCAAGGACTTTGTGGACTGCCAATTGTCTGGATGCGGTGTATAGTTATGAGTAATTCTTATTGCTTCTATGGAAGTCTTACTAGTGAGTTTAGATACTCTTGGATGTCAATTTCTGGATTTCCGATGCCAATGGTCCTCTCAAATATGGACAATGGTCTTTTATGTTTATTACGATTGATTTCATAAGTTCCTAGCTGTTGAATTAGTTCGGTGTCATTTTTTGTCTTTTCGCTTGTATACGTTAAAACTGAGTTTTTTGATGAACTCCTCAATTATGTGTATTTTTAGCTCATTGTGCAACAGATTGGCCGGAGCTACCGGCGGTTGCTTTGTCATTATTCTTATTAGGAGGGTGGTAGAGTGCTGAGCTCTGAACCCAAATTGTTCAGGTATAAGAATGTTGTTTTTGTGAATATGCTTGTTGATTCTTTTTAGAATTATCTCCTCTAGTACTTTGCTTAAAGTGTTTAATAGGCTAATTGGCCTGTAGTTGATCGGAAGTGCTAGATTTTTGTTCGCTTTGGGAAAGAGGAGTATTTTGGCTTCTTTCCAGCTTGGGGGAAACCTGCCATTTTCAAGAGTGAAGTTGAAAATGTTCGCTAGGAGCTTTAGTGCTCTTGGTGGTAGATTTTTCAGAACCACATTTGGTATTTTATCAGGCCCAGGCGCTTTTCTGTTCGGTGGGTGCCGAATGATCCAGCCTATTTCACCTGGATTTGTTTTGCGCATTTTGTTGTGTGTCGGTGTGTGCCCCATATTTCTGACTTCGTTTTCCACTTCTGTTGTGAAGTCATCGTTCCCAATTACTGGGTTGGGGGGAAAGACTTTCTCCAGGGTGATCGCAAAGGCTTGGCCTGGGGTGTTTCAGCTATTGTATTATTAACTTGGAGGGGATGGATATTTGTTCGCGATCGCGTAAGCTATTTGGCTATTTGCCATGTTGAGTTCTGTTGGGGGTTTAAATTTTCCAACGTGTTATCCCATTGATTTTGGATGTAATTTCGGGCGCGTTGGTTAGCTAAATCTCCAGCTTGGTGGAATTCTGTGCGATGGATGATGTTTCTAGTTCTTTGCCATTTGCGCCTAGCTCTGTTTTGCGCTTTCTGGAGGGTTTTAATATCGTGGGGATATCTGGAATTGACAACCCGCTGTTGTAAGGGAACGCAGGCTGTGGTAGCTATGTTAATGGCTGTTTCTAGTTTGTTTATTGCTGCATCTTGGTCTTCTGCAGAATTAATTTGTACTTCGGGAAGATAGTGGTTGATTGAGCTTTTAAATTCATCCTAGTCTACTTGGTTATAATTAAAGTTTAAAGTAGCTGGTCTGAATGCGATAGGAGCCTTGAGGGTTATTAAGACTGGCAAGTGGTCTGATGTGAGCTCCTGTAGTACTTCAAAGTCCGTGTCGTACGTGATGTTCTTTAGCAGTGTGATATCTAGGATGTCCGGCGTATGGTTCGGCATATGTGGAATGAATGTCGGTTCATCCAGAAAATTGGTGTTGTTTATATAATTTAGTAATTTTGTCCCTTGTGGGTTGGGATTTGTACAATTCCAGAGATAATGTTTGCAGTTGTAATCTCCTGCAGCGAGTACTCTTGTGTCCTAGATTCATTATTTTGTTGATGTGTTCCGTGTTGTGGATGTTTAGTTTAATAGCCGTGGTTTCCGCCCGTGGTTTACCTACAGAAATCGCCAAAGTTGGTGGCAGCTCTGCCCATCGCCAGCCGAGCCAGTCTAAGATTGTCACTTGGTCATTGGCCAGGGCAGGGCGAGCTCCGCCCACCGATTAAGATATGTATACTGGCATGTTTCGTAGCAGTTCCCACAAGGAAGTTTGCTAGGACCGACCCTCTTTAATTTGTACGTTAACGATATGCCAGAACTTACTCGCACTGAAAAATACATATACGCCGACGACACGGCACTGGTAACTCAGTCCACTCAACCGCGGATAATACACCTGCGGCTACAGAATGCCCTGAATGATCTTGAACCATGGTTTCGAAAATGGAGAATAACAGTAAACTCCAGAAAGTGCCAATCAATTATTTTCACAAAAAGAATCCAACATAGACATCCCAGGCACAGACAGCCACCTCTCGTGTATCATGGCGAAAGAATCGAATGGAAAGACCAAATTACCTACTTAGGGGTCACCATGGATCAAGGTCTCACATGGAAAAAACACATTCAAAACATCAGGGCCAAAGCAAATGGACAATTGAACAGACTCTACCCTCTGATTAATTTAAATAACCAACTGCAACTCAATATGGGTCTTACGCTATACAAAACACTAATCAGGCCAATATTGACGTACGCAGCCCCTGTCTGGGGATATGCTGCGAAAACGCATATAAACAGACTGCAGACACTGCAAAACAGAATAATACGAATTATTGCAAAGGTTCCTATAGTAGCTCCAGCCTATTGGCTGCACGAAGAACTGAAGCTCCACTCGATCGAACAATTTATTAAACTACTCAGTTATAACCTATATGACAGAAAGGCAAAAAACAAAAACCCTCTAATTCGCGACTTAGGCGCATACGGTACACAACACGACGTACACAAAAGACCGCTCTCATTGTTTGACAGAACTCTTGGCCTGGGGGAACCAGAAATAAACATTCAAGATTACCTGAACAACTTAGTACCACCTTAATCAGAAGCCATGGCTTAGCAAAAACACTACTGACAGACCAGTGGCCCTGGAAGTCCCTGCTAAGGGTCGTTCTGGGGACCAGTGAAAATGACCAAAGCATCCCACATGGACATGAGAAGACTACTCAATTGTAGATGTATAAACAAAACAATAATCTAGCAAGATTAGCTCACATGACGTGGACCATACTCAATCTTGAGCATATGTCCAAAATATCTGGTTGTTATTTAGTTAACTTACATTAAATATATCCATTTTCACATTGAATGCATGTAAACCAATACCTAACAAATTGACGCCAGACTCAGCGCCGCTCTGGGCCTGATATCTTAAAAAACTTATTCTTAAGCACTAACAATTAATGACACCGTCCTTATGTTTCAGGACCTCACAGATATCTTGTAAGACGATGCCTCCGTCCCGAGGCACAACAATACTACGTAAACCAATTCCACATCTGAATTCCCAAGGGCGCAAGTAGGACCTTGGTCATGCTTGTGTCCTGGCGCCATCCTCACCCGGCCTAGGCTTTGCCTGGCCGTAATATCCTCTCCCAGAATCCGCAGGTGCAATAGCGGTACTGCTGCACTTCCTCTCCCGAATTCTCACCGGTGGAGGTTTTTTAGTGGGTAGGGCTGACGGATCTCTCTCCGTCAGAGGAGTCCCACACTCCGATCCCGGGACTAGTGCGTAAATGCATTTTTCCTCCACTCGAAAAAAAAAAAAAAAAAAAAAAAGCAGTTACAATTTCGGGATTGTGCAGCGAGGAGCCGTCCAGCACGGACGCATCTTAACTACGACCAGCGAATTGCCACATCGGGAGCGACCTCAGGGCAGCTCGCGGCAATTGCACTATAGGAACTTCGGTCCAGCAAACGACGGAACTCTGGGAAAACAACGGCTCAGCCAGTCTACCATCCTGCACCAGCTAACTAGGGCGGAAAGCCAGCATATGGGTAGCGGGCAGCCACTTACGGTCACAGCCATCCAGTGCTGAATAGAACTGGGTAAGGCGCATTCCTTATAGGGTGCCCGGCCCTCTTAATGGCAAGCTGCTAAACATCCGCTGCCTACAGGTGTGCGAGTTGCGCTGCACCTAAGGGGCAGTGCTCTAGGTAACTGTTCGACCAGTCGAACCACCACCACCTACAGCACCATGCCAAATGAGGCTCCTTACCCATCCCCGTCCACTAGCTCGGCCCAATATGTGACTGAGAACCCAGCTGCTGCAGCCAACGCTAGCACTTCTCAGGTTGGCCCTAGAAAACGGAAACCTTGCCGACAACGCGTAAGCGGAGATAGCAAAGTTCTAGTTGACGCAAGCATAGCCAACCAGGGCGTCTCGCGAGAAGCAATTCCGCGGACAGGCCAAATTTCTGAGTCCGAGGACTCGGAGGATGAACGTGACATGAGCGCACTTCGCTTTCAAATAGGAGTCTAAGATATTTGAGGATTTCACATTCATCCGCCACCTCAAGAGACGTGGGGTGCCCCACTTAACCCTTGGCCTGGATGAGGCTCGAGATGTTCGCAGGGCTACCGATGGATACCTCCGTCGAAAACATCAAGGCAGACCTGGCTCGCCAGGGTATCACCCTGATTGAGCAACTCACCCGACCCGCTCCTGATAGGTCAGGAGGAAAAAAAACTCCCCTATTCTTAGTAGTGGTGGAGCGGGCGTCACCACCATTTGCTACCTCCGGGTTTACATCGAACCAGCCAAAGACTGTTGCTCCCCCACAGTGCTATAGGTTCTGGAGTTTAACCTCTCCAGTCACTTCTGCCACCGCAATCAGCGCTGTCTAGGATGCGGGGGCACTCATCAGAAAGAGGATTGTCCCCGTGCAGCCACGTGTGCCAACTGCAAGGAGGAGCGTGTGGCATGCTTTAGGGGCTGTCCAGCAAGGAAGGCTGTCATAGCCTCGAAAAGGGTGCCGGCAACATCAGCCAAGCAGACACTTGCCTCCATGGCACCAGTGCAGGCAGCTGCAACTGGCGTAGCTCAAGGTAACAGTGCACCCACCTTTGCGGATATGGTGCGCAAGCCCACGGGTTTGCGTGTGAAGTCTCGGGCCAACTCAGCCAACCTCCAAGTTGCACATACAGCTCCGGTCCCGTTCACTTCTTCAGCCCCTCCCAAAGCACCTTCCCGCAGAGCTAAGGTTAGGCGTGCTGCCAGAAAGCCACTGACGTCTGCCGAGGCCTCGAGTGTGTGGTACTCCCATGCGTGCTCGTGAGCTGAGAGACGACAGGCCTAACGGTAGACCGGCGCCTAGACGCTCCTCTCGTTCCCCCACCCCCAAATAAGCCCCTCCTTCCAGCAACACGCAGACCTCGGACCTGTTGGCATGTATGCAGCAAATGCTGCACACCTATGGTCGGCAACTCTGAGCTACTTCTTCACTACCGACCCTACAGTCCGTGTGGTTATTGCCATGGAGGGGCTTGCACTGCTGACATGTGTTCCAGCCGACCCAGAATGGCAGACAGAACGAGGTCTTCGACCTCGTTCAGGTTTGCGTTCTGGAACGCATATGGTATAGAGGACCAGCGAAATGAGCTGCTGAATTTTGCAAGATCATCTGCACCGGACCTCATTATGGTATCGGAAACACATCTCCAACCTAACATTCCATTCCATATCCCGGGCTTCCACTGCCTCAGGAACGATCGAGCAGGCTGCCGGGGAGGTAGCACCGCGATCTTCGTGAGGAGTGTGGTCCACAAACCTGTCCAGCTTCCCGCCCTTCAAACTCTTGAAGCCACCGCCGTTAGCGTGCACCTCGATTGTTCCGAAGTCCTGATGGTTTCTGCGTACCGCCTTCCTAGGAGACAGTTCGTACCCAATGACTATTTATCCATCCTAGCCCTACACCCCAACGTTATCCTAGCCGGGTATCTCAATGCTAAGCACCAACACTGGCACGGGGGTCCACGCATGGTTAGAAAAGGCAGTGACATTATTCGTATGATGGACGCGGACCCTCAGCTCAGAGTAGAGGGCTCCTGGCAACGCACTCACTACCCACGAGGTCGATGACGCCCTTCGGTCATCGATTTCGCCATAACTAAACATTTTCCATTTTATCTGTCACATGATAGAGCGCCTTACATTCCGACCAAAACCTAGTATTGGCTGAGGTTAACAACAGGGTTGCCAGTCATGCTGTCCAGGCTCATTACCGCGACGTTCATTGGGTCTTCTTAAGGATATGTCTCAATGATTCCATCCCGCCAAATCCATTCATCAAGGGCATCCCCTCCTTAGAAACTGCGATCCAGTCCTTCACATCCATTGTGGCACGAACTGTTCGTAATCTTACTGTACGCACCACTCCGCCTCTCCATCCTGACGTCCTGCCGCTTGAGATTCTCCTGCTTATCGGCCGCTCCTGGGCTGCACGCAGACTATCAGCGATACCGCACGCCACAAAAGCGAGCTCTGGCGCCGTGAGGTTCTTTCTCGCCCACGTGAGCATAGTTTGCGAGCGTGGGAGGAAACAATGTCTCGTATGAACCTCGAGGATGGAGACGTGTGGAAAGTCATTAAACGTATTCGGAACCGCGCAGGTCCATCATCCTCCCCTCTCCATGGCACCCAAGGCCTGGCTTACGAACCGCAAGCCAAAATGTGTTCGGGGAATACTTTGAGAGGCCCATGAGGCCACGAGATGTCACTCAGGACCTAGACTTCTCCGACCGTGTTAGGCGGAAGGTACGTCAATACCTTGGGCGTATCCCTTCTGAAGCGGATCGGCTTCCTATCATCAAACCTAGTGAAGTCCAGAGCGAACTCCGGCGTCTCAACCCCAAGAAGGCTTCGGGGTCTGATTGGGAAACCCCTGTAATGCTTCATCTTCCCTTCAAAGCCGTGCCCTTTGTAACACGGGTCTTCAACATGTGCCACTTTCCGTATCTTGAAGCCTGGGGAGGACCTGGTCCATCCCGCTAAATACCGCCCCTGTCATTACTCTCGAAAGTTCTCGAGAGACTTCTTAGCCCGCTTGTTACCATTTTGAGTGACGTTCAAGCCATTCCACCCCACCAATTTGGTTTTCTTCCTGGGCATTGTACATCCCATCAGTTGTTGCGCGTCGTGGAGGCTGCTGCCTTGGATTTCCAGGACAAAACTTTCACTGCGGTGGTGTCTCTGAATGTGGAAAAGGTCTTCTCTACGACCTGGCACGTAGGGCTCCTGGCACATCTCCCTGGGGCTACCTACACAAGCTCTACACTTGCTTTACTCCTTTCTTAAACACAGATCTTTCACAGTTTCTGTTGCGGGAAAGTCATCTGCAAGAAGGTCTATCAGAGGTGGAGTCCCCGAAGGTTGTGTGCTATCCTCAGTACTCTCCAGCGTCTACGTGGCCGACCTTCCCACTGAGCAGCACGTCAACATAGCACAATTTGCTGAGGACGTGTTGCTATTCTCTACAGATAAACATCCACGCAGGGCCCCCAACCCTATACGAGGAGACCTCCACTTCATCCAAGAATGGTGCACGCTCTGTTGGTTGTCCGTAAATACGGAGAAAAGCCAGGCAATCCTATTTACTAAGCGCCGCTTTCCCGCTAACCTCCCCGACATTTACATATTCGGGGCAGAGGATAGGGTGGGCAATTGCATCAGGTACTTGGGACTGACGCTGGATAAGGGTCTAACTTTCCGGGAGCATATTCGGGGCTTGTCTCATGGGCGTGCGGAGCCTCGGCTTCGTTATACCCGGATATCCGTTCCGATGCCCCTAAAGTTGCGCCTTTTTCAGGTTTTAGTGCTCCCTCTAATGCTCTGCGTGTGAAAACTGGGGCATGGCTACAGGCTCCAATCTGCTGCTACTTCAACGAGTGCAGAATAGATGCCTTCGGGCTATCTATTTTGTCGTTCGTAGATTCCCGTGAGATACCTTCACGAGGCATCATCCCTCCGTTTGTCAGGTAACTCTAAGCTCCATGGTCCCCGGACTCATTTGAGCGTCATTTCACCCATTTCATTCATCGTCCGATACAGCTTAACGTTGGAGGACGTAAATTACAACAACAAAAAAACTCCGTTATGTGGAGGAGTAAATTAGGCGCCGGGTCACTAAATTTTACTATCGCTTACCATTCTATCAGAGCGCCCTGGTTAAGACTTGGGGATTATCGTCCCAGTGATCGCCGCAAGATGCAATACCGGCTCCCCCACATGGCTTGCGGGCGCTACCGGTAACCCTAAAGTACATCTAACTACTCTGGAAAATCAAAATGTTTTCCTTTTTCTAAATTTTAATCGCCACGGTGGCGCACAATGGGTTGTTGCACCTGGACTCTCGATCGTTGAGGAGCTTATGCTACCTCCTTTCTTTCCCCCACCTAAATTTCACCCGTCACCCTACAAACCCCCATTATTCCTGTCACTACGTGGTTCAGTCCTTTCTAAGTCAGAATGAATGCGTAGTGTTAAACGCCCGTTTTACTACATACGGCACCGCAGGCGGTGACTGATGATACATGAGATGAAGATGGAGCACCGGTGGAATGAGATGGTGGGGGAAACCGGAGGTCCCGGAGAAAACCCGCCCTAGCGCCGTGTTGTCCATCACAAATCTCACTTTCCGGTCGCCTGGAATCGAACCCGGGCCGCCTTGGTGAGAGCCAAGCGCTCTAACCACTAAGCTACGGCGCGGGCTATCTATCTAAGTCAGGTACACGAATAACACACCTACGGGCGCTCCCTTACTTCACACAACACACGAAGATGAGGATCTCAGCCTGCCAACAGCACGACGACGACGCGACGACGATGACGATGACGATAGCAGTTGCTCAGTTCCTAATGAAGGTCATGGAGTGCACAATGGCCGAAAGCTCGATCTTCATAAATTTGGCGCCGCTGATCACCCGTGAAGCTTTAATCAAACTGATCCGTCAAATCATATCAATACCGATCAGTCACTGCTGCAGCACAACTCGCACCGCACTGCACTGCACTGTATAGGTATCGCCAAACTATTTGGCATGTGAAAAATTCTTGGAACCAGTGGATGAGTCTATACCAGCAAGAGTTGTAAATATTATATACCTTATGTCTCTCACTCTCAATAAGCATGGAACAAGTCATAAGTTAACCTGATCGGTCAGTGCAGATACTCAGTTACGTATTGCAAATAGCGAAATTAGCACATGTTTGTTTTACAGAAGTTTCCATTTAGAAGTGAAGAGAAACATTTGATACGAGTGTGTTTACTGTTCTTTGCAGCGGTAAAATGTCAGACATAGACCCTTTTGAAGACTGCAGTGACCTATCACTTACAGTTTTATAGATTGGTGTGTAGCAGAGGCAGGGGATCAACTTTCTGCACATACTGAGTTTACCTACCTAGAGACAGGGTTTGAGGTGATTCGAAGCACCAAGAAATAGTAAGTGACTCGCTCCTTAGTTTGCTGTTTGAAAACTTGGCTATATTTATACTGTACTGTAACTATAAAATGTGCGTTTTATTCAACTCTAATATTGCAACAACATTCCTGTGACTCCTGGTCCTCTCCACAATTCTTTGACGGAGTGCCATCATCGTCGTCATTAAGCTGTGGCTTATGTCGAAAACAGATTGAAGTTTCGGTATTGGTTTTTCGCATCCTGTACATGTTTTATGTAAGTATAGATACTGTCCCATAAGTAATGTCGTTTTCTAAGAAAAACAATTATTTGAAGCAATTAACTAATTTTCAAGGTATAGACCATTATATTCTATGGTCTTCAGCCATGGTTCAGCGAGGTTTATTATCCCATGATGGGTCCAGTTTTTTTTTTTTTTTTTTTTTTTGCGAAGAATTCGTTGACACCCATTGCACTTCTTCAGTGTTTACAAAATTTCTTCCACTTAGAAAATGGGCCATGGATCGAAAAAGATTATAATCTGATGATGCGAGATATGGGCTGTCTGCTGGAAATGTTGGCAGTTCGATTCCTCCCAATTCCTGAAATGTTTTCATGGTTCGTGCAGTATGGGGTGTTACATTGTCCTGTTGTAATAGAACTGTATTTCGGTTAACTAATGCTGGGTATCTCCGTCTCAAAATTTCATGAACCGTTCCAGTTAAAGAGAATAAAATTCCGCATCAATGGCCCGCCCCTTTGGAACAGAATTCAAGTGAATCATCTTCAGAATTCCACCAGATACACGTTAATTTGGGACCGAACTGATTCCTTTAACGATGACTTTGGCAGGGATCGAGCCACTGTTTAGAGGCATCAGGGTTTCGGTAATATATTGTGACTTTGTGGGTTCGTGAAATTAAAAGTCCGATTGCACCACTCAAAAATGTTCTTTATTTCCACCGAATTACAGTTGAACACTTGCCGATTACACAGAATTACGTAATGCACACAATTACAATTCACCAGTTCGCCCGTTACAGTTCCACTTTGCTCTCGCAGTTACGTACACTCTTCCGATGCACGTACACAGTCTTCTCGTCGTTCACTAGCACCGCGCTCATACGCTGCTCGTCAAGCACTGACTGTCCTCACTCATAGCAGCCCTTTTTATAGGAATGTCACTGTTTTCTAGACGTCTCTCGTTTTCAGTGAATCACTGCGAAGGTTCCAGACGGCAGAGGAAGGGGTAAGAGGCGGCCAGCGACAAGTGAAACTTCCCTAATCATCCCCTCAGTTAGTGACTGAGATTAATGGGTGGGTGTGGCGCGGCCTCTGGTCCCTTACTCAGCTGTCGTTGGTTGTGCTTTCCGATAATTGGGTGACGATATCCATTTTTGATCACGAGTGACAGCTCCATGGGATTACGGATAAGCTGACAACAGATATCCACTTTACGTTAAAAGCCTGTTCAGGTGTCAGTGCATGAATTACAGATCTACAGCTTGTGTATAATTTTCCAAGTGTCTTAATGTGGCAATGTGTGGTATCGTTTGATGCACCAGGTTCTTCTGAAAGCCTGCGGCTACTTTTTAGCGAATTTTCTCGCAAAGTTTGGCGTGTATCCTCAATATCCACACTTAGGTCTTACAGAACGTGGTAAATCTTTAGTGTTTTCGTCTTCATTGTTGAGACTTTGGAACCATCGTTGTGCCACACGCGCACAAATGACGCCTTCTCCTTCCACATCACCTATACTTCGAGCTGTGGCAGCGGCTTTATAATCTTGTTTCCAGTATATGTTTTAGAATGATTCAAAGTTGAAACTTTATCCCCATGTTGTAATTGTTTATTAACAACTGAAGACTGGTACATGCTTACAATGTACGCAACACTAGTCATGGCATCCTTTAAATAACATTGTCAAACTAAGGACAACCCAATACATTTTCCAAAACACAAAAATCAAAAAGCGATATTATTTATGATACCTAATATTTCTGCCACTGTTGTAGAGTCACTTCGCTGCATGCCTGTTACAAGATTTTGTGTTCCTTAACATCTTCACAAGATGCTATTTTCAAACCATTGTTAGGGAATTTGTACATCTACGGGTCCACAATAATCTGCAGGTCTATTTGCTATATTTTTTTGCGTTATTCACAAAGCCCGATCTTCCACCATAATGGGTAAGGACAATTCTCTTACCTTTACTGAGAGGTGTAGTTATAAAACAGTTGTCACTATCATCAGACCATTTTTTCATTCGGCAGAAATTGCTGTCACATGTCACTGTAACTTTCGCATGAAGATGACTGATTTGACTCAAATATTTATACGTCCAGGCAACAGTTTTATTCAACTCAACTTTAATACATTTCTTTTTCGTACCATCATGCTCTTTCAACGCCGTCTTACGTATTATATGTACATAATTTCCATTAATTGCCGTAAAGTAGATCCCTCTTTGGCGTAATATTGGTACACAGTCTCACCCAATGAACCAAGATTGAAGTCGTCCATCTGGTCAAATGAAAGCTTATTTTAGTTGGAGTGCTATAACCAGCGGTGTGGTTGACACAATGTTTCGATAGCGGTAGGCATACCCTCAATATCATTTACAGTTGTCAGAAAGTTTCTAAAATTCACTAAAGCCCGCCTCGGCAGCGTGGTGGTAGAATGTCTGCCTCACGTTCAAGAGGTCCC
Source organism: Mantis religiosa (assembly GCA_030765055.1). Classification (NCBI taxonomy): domain Eukaryota; kingdom Metazoa; phylum Arthropoda; class Insecta; order Mantodea; family Mantidae; genus Mantis; species Mantis religiosa. The sequence goes on from CM060950.1 coordinate 162,119,305, forward strand.
GAGTTCGAATCTCGGTCAGGGTGAGTTACCTTGATACGGTTTTTCCAGGGTTTTCCCTTATCCTGAAAGACAAATGTCGGGTGACTAAGCTCTATGGACCCTGGGCTCATTTGAGCATCATTTCACCTATTCCATTCATTGTCCGGTATGACTAAACGTTGAAGGACGTAAATTAAAAAAAATTAAAAAATCACTAACATATTTGCGCTGCTTCCTGATCTTGCTTCCTCTGCCTATGACGCCCCTTTTTTTGGTTAGTCCTAGCTAAGGGTGTTACCGAGAGATTGTCATCATCTTCGGCAAATTCACTGTGTCACAAGTCCCCATTCTTTTTACTAAAGCGAACACTTTTGTTAACGAACGTGTAGCTGATCGAGTAGTTTCTTGTGGTATAGCAGTGACGCAGTCCACATGAGAGGGTTGTCCTGCAGATTATCGTGCTGTTCGCACAGTGAAAGTAGTGCACTTAAAGCAGCAAGTTTGAAATAGTCTACGTCATTTTCACCTCAGTATGCTACCATGTAAGTTATTCAATACACATAGCTATATTATAGATATGCAAAACATGTTCTGTTTGCATTTCTGCTTATTTAATTTACACGTTATTTGTGACTCTTCGAAATAACATACTTTGCTATTTTAGTTTAGGCATTTCCATGTTTAAACATTTAGTGAATAGACCGTTTGAATTTAATAGCAGTTACGTTTATGTCCGTCTGTTCCATTAACGGAATACGCTTTCCATAGCTTCGCGAAACTTGCAGTCAGCCCCTGCCTTCCAGGCATTATACTATCAGCGAGGCATTGTACCGCTAGCGCAAGCTGCAGCCGGCGCGTGGACGAACGCTGAATGCTTTCCGAGAGAAAAAGAGACAGTTTCGTATTTCTCGCTGCATCGTGATTGTTATCGAACGATCGACTGAATTCTAGTACAATGGCCGAAGGTATAAAGCGGGAAAAGTGTGGGAGTTGCTATTTGTTAGTTGAGTTGTGCAGCTGTAAATGTGTGGGCGTTTGAACTGTACAGTAGCTAATTCTTTTGTTTATGTGAGGTGAAGCAAGGAGACGACTTTGAACAGTGCGTTTGTGTATGTTAGGTAATTTTGTTGCATGCAGTGTTGTACAAAGTTACTGTTTACTACAATAAGTACAGAGTGTTGCTGGGATGACAGCCAGCTTAATGTTTGGCCGAGAGCTACGCCTCCCTTGTGACCTGGCTTTAGGGAGCCCACCGGAAGCGAAACAGCCAGCAACCAGGTATGTGGAGAACCTCGTGGACCACCTCCACGACATGCATGCGATGGCTCGTCAGAACATCCAAATGGCGAGCGACCGCATGAAGACCGGGTACGACAGGCAAGCCAACAGCCAGGGAGTCCAGCAAGGTGACCTGGTCTGGCTGTACCGTCCAACCCGAATTAAGGGACGCTGCGCGAAACTTCAACAACCGTGGCAACGACCGTACCGGATGGTAAAGAGAATTAACGGCGTGGTCTACCGCATCCAGGAGGTCCTCCGAGGAAAGATGTTGGTGGTACACCTGGATCGTCGGGCACGTTAAGATGGCGCTGTTTCGGAAGACCAGCCTTGAGGAGGAAGCAGTGTCGCCGAGGCATTGTTGTACCGCTAACGCAAGCCGCAGCCGGCGCGTTGTTGAGCGCTGAACGCTTGCCGAGAGTGAGATGAAAAACAGAGAGAGAAAGAAAGAGACAGAGATAGTTTCGTCTTTCTCGCTGCATCGTGATTGTTATCGAACGATCGACTGAATTCTTGAACAATTGCTGAATGTATAAAAGCCAGCAAAGTGTTGGAGTTGCTGGTCAATTGATAGTTGTTAGTTAACTTGTGCAGCTGAGTGTGGGCGTTTGAACTGTACCATAGCGAATTCTTTTGTTTATATGTGGTGACGTGGGGAGACGACCATGAAGGCTGCGTTTGTCTGTTACGTAATTTTGCTGCTGTCAGGGTTGTACAAAGTTACTGTTTACTATAATAAAGTAGATTCCTGCAAGCAAGGCTTTTTAATTCTACGAACCCACAAAGTCGCAATACTAACCGATTGGCTTCCACGTCCGTTCGCGAACAAAAATTCTCCCTCTACTCATTACCTTCTTAATTTCACTACCATGTATTAATTCACCATTCGAATTACCTTTTTAATTTCCTCATTCTCGTTTACTGTCACGGATTTATTTAAGGGCGGTCTGGAAACCCTAAATGAATTGTCATTTCAAACTTTTAATAAATAAATAGTTGAAACACGTTATTTTAAAATAAATAAAAAAAGTTTATTCAAGCTTCTCATCTTGACGTCTCTATTCACTGTCAGGCAGACACGAGGTTACAATGGATGCGTGCAAAACAGAACAGTAAATATGAACGTTTCCGCCCCTAATCGCGAACCGCTTCTTTTCAACTTTCTGGCATTCCCTATATCCAAGGTCAAGTTCGGTGGTAGAAATACAGTCCGCTGAAAAGTAATAAAGCATGAGTGTAGCACTGTTATGGAATTCATAAGTGAAGACAGTGAGTGAATGCGTGATTTGGGGTTTAAGGGCCCGTCGACAACGAGGTCGCTTGGGTCCCCTGAATACAATGTGCAACACTAGATACTGCACCTAATGAACATGCGATGTAGGCGAGATACGCCTAAATAAAAATAACTAATTTGTGTAACGCAACACTCTCCACTGCTTACAGATGGTCTGATTTATTAATGCATGTGGATTAGCAGTCCTCATTAACATTGTAGGCTGCGGAGTTTTTTTAAGAAAATGTGGTTGGATTATTTAATTTTATGCTCAAGGTTATGCACAAGTTAACCTAGTAAGATGCAATTACGTATTCTTTGTCAGAACTATATTAAATTTGTTTCACATGTACCTAAGTGTAACGTTTTAAGTGAAAAACGGCTTCAAATTTTGTAAGTTATACGAGCAGCCTGCATAATTATATCAACTGTTATTATACTAATTATTAGAAAATCAAGATCAATTACCGAATATACTGCAAATAAGTGTTTATATTTTAGGGTTATTTAAAAACGGCGGAGTTCTACATCTAAGGCCTGCAGCCGACATTGATGTGCCGAAACCTTATGCTCAGAGGAATGTTTAGTCCAATAACAGTTTTAATAATAATAATAATAATAATAATAATAATAATAATAATAATAATAATAATAATAATAATAATAATAATAATAATAATAATAATAATAATAATAATAATAATAATGATGATGATGATGATGATGATGATGATGATGATGATGATGATGATGATGATGATGATGATGATGATGATGATGATGATGATGATGATGATGATGATGATGATGATGATGATGATGATGATGATGATGATGATGATAATGATGATAATGATAATGATAATGATAATGATAATGATAATGATAATGATAATGATAATAATGATAATGATAATAATTACAATAATAATGATAATGATAATAATTACAATAATAATGGCGTCAGACGGTGAGACGCTCTGAACAGTTTGATTAGTGTGCAGGAAGAGTGCATCAGAATGAGAAGTAATATTGAATCAGAGGGTACTGGACGCAGTAAGTACTATTACAGTAGAAGCTGCAAACTTGAGATTTGTTATAAATGAAAAAACAAAGTGATTACTGAATTAGAAAGTAAGGCTTGGGCAACGAACTCCATAATGCATGAATTCAGACCGGACGTTGCTACGGCTCAGAGGCCTGCGACAACTGCTGGTTCAACGTCGCACTACCTTCCCGGTTATGCGTTAACTCCTTCTGCAGGCCGGCCGAAGAAGATTTATACGGAAGTTCTTAGGGATACGTCTAATCAGAACAAGCGATACAACTTACAAGCTGTTCATTAAATTGAATAATAATCGACAGAATATACGAAGATCTTACTCAAGACAAAGTTAAACCCAATTGAAATGAGGGTAAGAATCAATGCACTTAAAACTCAAAAGGATAATCAGCTAGTGATATGGTCAAAAAACAAGGCACATTTAGAAACCATTTCCAAGTAATTAAAAGAGGTATGTGGGGAGGAATTGGAAAGTTATTGACCAGGATTAAGAAACTCGAAATTGATTATTTTCAATGTACCAACTGAAATAACCTTTGATAATGCTGTCGCAGCCATAATATCACAGAACAATTATTTGGCACTAAAGGAGAAGAGCTTCACAGCCAAGTTTGCTTTTGTAGACAAAATGAAACATAAGAACTTAGTGATAGAAGTCAGTGCAGAAACAAGGAGATGCCTAGCAGGAAAGAAACTCAAATTAGAGTGGAGCATTTGCAGGAGTGAGGATTATTTGAGTTAGCCGCAGCTATAAGTGCAGTAAATATAACCATACAGCAAAAGAATGCACTGGAACTGTGGTGTACCCCTTTTGCGCAAAAGGTCATGAACTGAAACAGTGTGACGCGTCCGAGGCAAGTTACCAATGTATTAATTTTATCATTTACAACAAGTACAACAAAGCGGCATTTATCGACGTGAATCATTCCTCAGTCAATAGAAGTTGCGTTTGCTACAATGCTATGCTTAAAAGGTATATAGAAAGAATAGAATACTAATATGGAAAATCAAAGGCATAGACAATTAAGACTACTGCGTTGTGTACAGGCTAATATGCGACATAAAAGTGCTGCAACAAGCAACTTAATTCACATATTGAGTGAACAGCGTATAGATATAGCCTTTGTCCAAGAACCCTACGTTGTTCACAGTCTCCTTGCTGGCATGCCTAAATCATTTAGTACTTACGCATGTGGACAGGGGAGGAAACGAGCAATCATCATTGTAAATAACAAAGAAATTGATGTACTCCTGTTTAAAAAAACTTCCACATGAAGACTGTGTCATGGTTGAGGTGACTTATGGTGTTTTGAAATTTTATGGAATAAGTGCCTATTTTGACATAACACACGAAATCGAAGTTACTGTAAGGGAAATAGAACAAATTTTTAACCATTCGTACGGCAGAGAATTAATACTAGCAGTTGACAGTAACTCTAGAAGTAAAACATGGCACAATGTCCTAACCAATCAACGGGGATTGATTCTGGAAGAATATATTACCACATCCGGTCTTTATATAATAAATGAACGTTCAGAACCTACTTTTAAATCGACAAGGGGCAGTAGCCATGTTGACCTAACCATGTGTAACACCCTAATGCTACGGCACATTACGGATTGGGAGTGTGGCACTCAAAAGAACTGCTCTGATCACAAAATTTTATTATTTAATATTAACCTCGGTAAACAAGAGTACTCAGGCAATACAGGCTATATGGAACTGAGGTATATAATTCACAGTGAATTTTCAGGCATTCGATAACGGGTTAATAAATAATATGGCTATCAACTTCAAATGTGAAAGCAACAACAATAATATGGACAAACTGGAGCAAGAAATGTTTGAGAAGAGGCAAGATTTTGAAAATGTAAATGAAGTAGTGGATCTTAGTTTTTCAGGAACTACATCAGCATGTCATTCAGCGTTCAAGGTGTAAAAAGCAAGGAGACAAACAAACCAAAAGCCGGTACCTTGGTGACAGACGAGCTGACAATACTAAGGAAAAGAACCAATGATGTACGAAAAAGATATCAAAGGACCACCAATAATCAACATCTAAGGCTGGAGAGAAAAACAGCATATTTAAACGGAAAAAGAGGGTATGAGGATAAATTACAAGAAGAAAAAATAGTCATGGAAAACCTTCTGCTCAGTATAAAATGAGGTGAATTCTTGCAATATGATATACAAACTAGCATCAGGAACAGTCAGAACCGCTCTAAGATTAACTACTCTCAAACGCAATGATAACACATACACGGAAGATACTTGTAGCAGTCTAGAACATATGCTTGCGTATTTCACCCCAAAGACAATCAGGAGAACGACAATAAATCCCACGGAAGAATTAGGAGAGAAATTCAAAAGCCAATGGCAATAGATGACGACAAAGAATTCACGAGTGAAGTGATGATCTCAAATTTGAAAAAAAAAAACTCTAAGAGAACCCCAGGAGAGGACAGATTAACTAGTGGCATAATCCTTAGAGCATTTAATGTTTTCCCAAAGTTCTTCATTGCACTGTACAACACGAATCTCAGAAAAGGAAATTTCCCACAGAAATGACAACACTCCATCATTCCAATTACTAAACCCGGAAAAGAAGACTGCAACGATGTCTCCAAATTTAGACCTAACATGTCGCGCCGTGGCTCAGTGGTTAGACCGCTTGGCTCTCACCAAGGCGGCCCGGGTTCGATCCCAGGTGACCGCAAAGTGAGATTCGGCGCTGGTTTTCTCCGGGATCTCCGGTCTCCCCCGCCATCTCCACCGATGCTCCATCTTCATCTCATGTATCATCAGTGTCATCGCCTGCGGTGCATTATGTAGTGAAAGCGGGTGTTAAAGACTACACATGTCTTTTCATTTTAGACCTATCAGCCTGCTTCACATCGGGGGGAAACTACTATAAAGACTTATGATAGACAGAATTTTATTCCATATAAATTCTAATGACCTATTGAATAACAACCAATATGAGTTCATCCCACAAACAGAAACAGTTGAAGCTGTAATGTAATTAAAAGAATTTGTAGAAAACAGTTTGAAACAGAAACAGTGCACAATTTTAATAAGTCTGGATGTCCAAGGTACATTTGATGCTACCTGGTGGCCCAGCATTTTTAAGAACCTCAGAGAACTGAAGTGTCCAAAAAACTTGTATAATTTATCCGTCAGCTATTTTAGTGAAAGAAAAGCAACTCTATCAATAAATACCACAGCGCAAAAAAGAAATCCAGAAAGGCTGTCCACAAGGGGCATGCTCTGTACCGGGGTTCTGGAATATATTATATAATTCCCTCCTGAATCTACCATTCCCCAAGAGAACTAAAGTTCTAGCTATGTAAAAAACTGAAGCTGCTGACAGTGAAGTAAACTAGGTTATTAATAATAACTAAACACTAGTAACACAACTTCACTTATCTTATTTAAACCCTGGGGACCGGTTTCAAAGCAAACATCTGCTTTATCCTCAGCCACTCAGCTTGACATACACCCACTAACTGACTGACTGACCTTGACCACTACTGGAGTTTGAAGGATAGCTCCTTATCTAACTGCCATCTACCGGGGACAACACAAACTTATTGATGATGTCTATAGGAGGGATATCAAAATTCATTACGCGATCCTTATTTTTCAAAATAAATATCTTCTCCCAAACCATTAAATCTATCGGTTCCTTCAATTGTTTCAATAATTTAACTTCTGGATTTACTTCATGATTATATGACCAAAAATGATCCGCCACTGCCGATTTCTCGGTCTGTCTATATTTAATATTTCTAAAATGTTCTTTCGCTCTGGTTTCCAAATTACGCTTAGTTCTGCCAATATAGATCTTATCGCATTCTAAACAGTTAACTTGATAAATACCAGATTTTTTGTTGTCTGAAATTTTGTCTTTTTTAGAAAACTGTAGCAAATTCTTTATACTGTAATTATTATGAGGTGCTAGTATTATACCCACTTCTTTGAAAAATTTTTGGAACTTTTTATTTGCCCACGGATGATAAGTAAATTTTTTGAAAATATAATCCTCTTTTACTTTTTTAAGAGTGGAAACATCATTAACATTTTTTTGATATTTAAATTTTTCCATTCTTCTGATTATAAAATCTTTATTAAAGCCGTTAATTAAAGCAGTGTTTACAATATGTTTATATTCCGCATTAAATTCTTCTTCATTTAGAGGTATGTTTATCAATCTGTAAATCAAACTATTAAAAACAGCAAATTTGTGTGCCATAGGGTTAAAACTTTTATTTTTGATATAATTATCCGTGTGAGTTGACTTTCTATAGATGCCAAAACTTAATTTATTGTTATTTTTCATTATTTTTAGATCTAGAAAGGGGATGTAGCCATTGTTTTCAATTTCTATTGTGAACTTGATAGCTTTATCCTGTGAATTTAGAATATTTAAAGCCTCATCTATATATCTTTCAGGAACTATGGCAAAAATGTCATCTACGTATCTATACCATATTTTAAAAATTGAAGCAAAAGCTTTAGTGACTTCTATTTCAAAAAAACTCATAAATAGATCAGCAAGAAAGGATGAAAGGGGACTACCCATGGCTACTCCTGAAATTTGTTGAAAAACATTTCCATTGAAAGTAAAGAAATTTTGATCTAAACACAGATTAGTAAGTTTCATAAAATCTTCTATTGACTCCTTATCCAAATCATTAGAACTCAACCATTTTCTTAAAAACGTTAGAAGTTTTTCCTTGGGAATACTGGGAAATAGGGCAGTTACGTCAAAGGAAACAAGCCTATCATTTTTTGACAATACTATATCGCTGATCTTGTTTACTAACTCAAATGAGTTTTTTATACTTAAGCTGTTAAATCTATCAAAAGTATTAAACCTTTTGTTTAGCCATTTGGCCAAATTATACGTGGGTGAATTTATAAAATTTACAATCGGTCTCAGCTTCAGTTTTTTACATAACTATTGTGATTTGGTTGAAGCATTGTATTGGTCACTTTGTAGGGGTGAGTATGGATAGCTCAAAGAAGAGTATTCACTCGTTCAATTTAAATTTTAATAATGTTAAATATGAAATTAAACAGTTCTGTAAACTCCAAGTAAAGAAAATGCACAGTTTTGCGGATATTCGTTTTTTAAATATGTGTTTGAAACGTAGAGTTACACCTGTGTTTGTTAGAAAAACCGTTAAATTTCAAAATTATAGTGTTCAGCAAATGGCGGCAGATAGAAAAGTTATTCAAACAGAAAGGAATTTACATTTCAAAAATTTAAAGAATATTGAACTGAAATTATATAACTTACATCTAAAATTAATGAAGGTTTTAGGAAACGTAGGTTGGCTTAATTTTGAAAATAAATTATTGGCAAATCTTAATTTCAGTATGAAGAATAAAACAAAAAGATTAAAGGATAAATTAAAAAGACTGTGCGAAAAGCAAAGAGAAATAAAGGCAACGACACAAAATAATAATAAAAAGGATAATGTGATTAATCTTTCAACTTGTAATCTTAATGAAAAAGAAATTAACTTTCTAAACAAAGGCATAAAAACGTGTGTAGTTTTTTCAAAAAATATTGAAGATTACGTCGTTGACATTGAAATCGCAAGTCAGGATTTAAAAGAAAATGATAAAGCATTGGTTAAAATGAAATGTAGCAAAATCTTGCAAAATTTAAATAAAAACCACTCTAAAGAAAATTACAATAAACATATCATTAAATCATTAAAAGAAAAAGATGTTATATTTACTAAAGCTGATAAAGGTGATAAAGGGAACAAAGTTGTAATATTAGACAAACACGAGTACAACAACAGAGTGGAACTTTTACTGCAAGGAGAAGATTACATAAGCATTAAGAATGACCCTTTAAAATCGTGTATTATAAATGTAAATAAAACACTTAATGAGGTTAAAGTCATACCTAAAAAAGAACAGCATATGCTTAAAGTCAGTAACCCAGTGTTACCGAGGATGTATGCCTTGCCGCAGATACATAAACCTGGCAATAAAATGAGACCGATTGTAAATTTTATAAATTCACCCACGTATAATTTGGCCAAATGGCTAAACAAAAGGTTTAATACTTTTGATAGATTTAACAGCTTAAGTATAAAAAACTCATTTGAGTTAGTAAACAAGATCAGCAATATAGTATTGTCAAAAAATGATAGGATTGTTTCCTTTGGCGTAACTGCCCTATTTCCCAGTATTCCCAAGGAAAAACTTCTAACGTTTTTAAGAAAATGGTTGAGTTCTAATGATTTGGATAAGGAGTCAATAGAAGATTTTATGAAACTTACTAATCTGTGTTTAGATCAAAATTTCTTTACTTTCAATGGAAATGTTTTTCAACAAATTTCAGGAGTAGCCATGTGTAGTCCCCTTTCACCCTTTCTTGCTGATCTATTTATGAGTTTTTTTGAAATAGAAGTCACTAAAGCTTTTGCTTCAATTTTTAAAATATGGTATAGATACGTAGATGACATTTTTGCCATAGTTCCTGAAAGATATATAGATGAGGCTTTAAATATTCTAAATTCACAGGATAAAGCTATCAAGTTCACAATAGAAATTGAAAACAATGGCTACATCCCCTTTCTAGATCTAAAAATAATGAAAAATAACAATAAATTAAGTTTTGGCATCTATAGAAAGTCAACTCACACGGATAATTATATCAAAAATAAAAGTTTTAACCCTATGGCACACAAATTTGCTGTTTTTAATAGTTTGATTTACAGATTGATAAACATACCTCTAAATGAAGAAGAATTTAATGCGGAATATAAACATATTTTAAACACTGCTTTAATTAACGGCTTTAATAAAGATTTTATAATCAGAAGAATGGAAAAATTTAAATATCAAAAAAATGTTAATGATGTTTCCACTCTTAAAAAAGTAAAAGAGGATTATATTTTCAAAAAATTTACTTATCATCCGTGGGCAAATAAAAAGTTCCAAACAATTTTCAAAGAAGTGGGTATAATACTAGCACCTCATAATAATTACAGTATAAAGAATTTGCTACAGTTTTCTAAAAAAGACAAAATTTCAGACAACAAAAAATCTGGTATTTATCAAGTTAACTGTTTAGAATGCGATAAGATCTATATTGGCAGAACTAAGCGTAATTTGGAAACCAGAGCGAAAGAACATTTTAGAAATATTAAATATAGACAGACCGAGAAATCGGCAGTGGCGGATCATTTTTGGTCATATAATCATGAAGTAAATCCAGAAGTTAAATTATTGAAACAATTGAAGGAACCGATAGATTTAATGGTTTGGGAGAAGATATTTATTTTGAAAAATAAGGATCGCGTAATGAATTTTGATATCCCTCCTATAGACATCATCAATAAGTTTGTGTTGTCCCCGGTAGATGGCAGTTAGATAAGGAGCTATCCTTCAAACTCCAGTAGTGGTCAAGGTCAGTCAGTCAGTTAGTGGGTGTATGTCAAGCTGAGTGGCTGAGGATAAAGCAGATGTTTGCTTTGAAACCGGTCCCCAGGGTTTAAATAAGATAAGTGAAGTTGTGTTACTAGTGTTTAGTTATTATTAATAAAGTTCTAGCCTTCGCGGATGACTTGGTCATCTTAACAAAAGGAGACTTCAAAGCAGAAACAGATAATTATGCAAACCAAGATGTAAAGAAAATAGAGAAATGGAGTCTCAACAACAAAATGGTATTCAACATTAATAAGTCCAAGGTGATGTTGATATCAAGGAAAAGAAGGGGTGACAGAAACGTCAGTATCCTCCTAAATGATAGGATATTAGTCCAACTAGAGGAAATAAAATACTTAGGAATCCAGTTGGATAGTACATTTAACTTCAATACACATATAATCCACACGGTAGATAAATATCTAGGACTAATCAATATGCTGGCAAGAACAGCGACACTTCAGTGGGGTTTGTATCATAAAGTGCTGAAGAAAATTTATGAAGGCGCTCTCGTTTGGAAGGAAGCGGTGCAGAAGGAAACAAAATATTGCAGAATTCAAGCGTGTACAAAGACTCATAAATATCAAGATAGCCATAGCGTACAGAACAGTATTATACGAGGCCTCGTGCATGTTAGCCGGAGTAAAACCTATAATGACAACAATAGGAGAGAAAAAATGAGATCTATACAGCAACGAAATCTCAAAACCAGGAATACGACGCTCCATTATAAGTGAAGTATTGGCGGCACCCCGCGGAAACTACAGTCATCCATTAAGTTGAAAAACACTCTAGAAGACTGGAATATATACAGACAGTAGTAAAACGGGAGGAAAGGTCGGAGCGGCAGTAATCATATACACAAATGAAGAAGTAACTCACAGATTTCAGTTTAAATTGGGTGAAAATTGCACAAATAACCAGCAGAGCAGAACGCTATATTGAAAATGTTAGAAAAATTCCAAGAACTACAGAATATTGAAGAAAACAGGAAAACAGTAGCAATATATACCGACAGCTAAATAACTCTAGATTCATTAAAGAATAAATTGAAACATCGAACGTTAATAGAATATCAGAAGCAAAATAATTAAATTCACAAAACAAAAATGAATACTCCACTTTGGCTGGGTCAGAGGACACGCTGGAATAGAAGGG